>CAUYRH010032803.1:0-10120 GCA_963574655.1 Perodicticus potto | reverse complement strand
AGAAGACAAGATAACAGGAAAGGGGACTTCCCAAGTTGGGGTTAGGGAAGGTGAATTAGAGGGGAGAGTTTTGATCATGACTAGATCTCCAGGAGGGAAAAGTTCCTGTTTTAGTTAGTATGTCCCTCCCCAAAAGGGGAGTAGGACTTTCAGGCATGATTAGGGAGGCATGAGAGAAGAGCAAGTCATCCCAATTGCAGCTTGAAGGCTGGGAGAAAAATTTGGTAATTGGCTTTCCAGACACCCCCTGTATAGTTATGGATTTGGGGGATAAAAGACCAGGGTTAGAAAGAAGTACAGAAAAGGTTGCTCTAGTGTCCAAAAGAAATTTTCTCTCCTGGTGCTCCACTATAAGACAGACCTGGGGCTCTTGAGGGGTGATGACACAAGCTGGAGTCATGAGAATTTGCCCCAGGCACCCTCAGTCCAGTTTGGGCTCCGATGGGGTCACTGTCCCAGGAGGCCTTCACCTCTGGGGACAGGCCACCCTCCAGTCTGAAAGTATTTTCTATTTACACTGTCTAATATGGCAGCTGCTAGTCATGTGTGGCCACTGAGTACTTGAAATGTGGCCAGTGCAACTGAGGAACTCAATTTTAATTAATTTAATTTACAAAGTTAAGTAACCTCATGTCCCTGGTCCTTAAAGGCTGTGCAGGGCAGCAAGGTTATCTCACAGTGACCCTGGTACTGTCTAGGGGTCCTAGGTCCTATCTTCTGCCCTTCACGGGGGCTGTGCCCACGCTCACCTTCTTGAAGTACCGATAGCTTCTCTCACTCTTCCCTCCCCTCTGACTTCCTGTGAGCGGTACACTCTTGAAATATGTGTATAAACAGCTGATGTCCAAATTCAGACTACCTGGCCTGATGATTCTTCTGCTGACACAGTCACTTACCCTGTAACACAAAAGAGACCCACAAAGTATCACAAGAATGGGAAAGCAAGTATCCAATGTACTCAATAGATATGCACTCTTTTTTGTTTGAGACAGAGCCTCAAGCTGTCACCACCCTGGATAGAGTGCCGTGGCACCACATCTCACAGCAACCTCCAGTTCCTGGGCTCAAGCAATTTTCCTGCCTCTGCCTCCCAAGTAGCTGGGACTACAGGCACCCGCCACAACGCCCGGCCATTTTTTGGTTGCAGCCGTCATGGTTGTTTGGAGGGCCCGGGCTGGATTCGAACCTGCCACATCTGGAAAGCTAAGCTGCCTTCTCTCCTATGCTTCTCTCAATATCCGTTCTGTACAGAGTTGTAGTATTAACGTCCCCTAAAGCTAGTTTTGCGATGTCATCTTCCATCGCACATTGGTTATTCCTTTTTCTTTCTTTCTTTTTTTTTTTTTTTGCTAGTTTTAAAATATCCACTTTATTCCTTATAACACTTAATCATATATCATTTACATCTGAAGAAGAGATGGCCCATGAGAATGGTTAGTAAAACTCTCCTAAGAAATGTAGGAGAGTAAACTAAAATGTAACTAAAATGTAGTTCAATTTTATACATTTCCAGGCATCCCTAGAAAGATGGGTATTGCTACATTTTACATAAGATAAAAGGGAAGTATCGGTAAACTTCAGAAATAGAACATTCACCTGTCCCGTAAAATATGGGTATGCCGTTGCTACAAAACCATAGTAAAAGGTTTTAGTTTATGTTACTCTGCTGTTACATAGGGCATAATAATTTCACAAGGCTTTTTAGGGACTACATTCACTGATTAGCAACACAGGGTAGTGGTCCAACTCTCTAAGTAACAGTCACAAGACAAACATTTCAGAGCTTTCCTAATACCTGCCTTGTACTTTCAAGACTGCTTACAAATTGGCTAGTAACTACTGCAAACCTCTCCCACTCTCCCCTGGGAGTTTGTTTCAGTTTGCTTGAACTAGAACTTGAAATACAGCACACTCCTACCTGTCTGTGCTTAATGGGACCCTTTAAACTCAGCCCTCAGGCCCAGCTCCTCTCTGGGGGCCCTCAGTTCCCTACCCTGCAGCTCAGCGGGAGCCCTTTCTTCTCTGAAGGTCTGGGAGTTGATGTCTATGGTCCTTCCATTAACTTACTCTTATATTACATTGTTTTGCAATTCCCTGTTTATTTTATCTCTTTATACAAGATTGAGAACAAAGATCAGATTTCATACTACTTTCATATTCTCCAGAGCACCTTGCATAGCTCTAGGTACAAATACTCAATAAGTATTTGTCAACTTGAAATATTAAGGTACTTTTTTCTTTTCCACTACTCTTATCTCTGCCTGAGTAAATGAGGTTGCTATGTGGAGGCAGTTGAGATTAAGCAGGTAAAGTGGAAGAATAAACAGGAGACAGTGGAGAATTTTATACAATTTATGATACCAAAAAATCACAATTATCTACTAAATCTATTGTTTAAAGCTTTTTAAAGCATTTAGCTCCCCCATCTCAATGCCATAACATTTTGATGTATCTCTAACTACTAAAAAGTGCACAGGGCTATAAAGCACATTGATTATTTTTTGAATATTTGGCAATAAAAGTAAACTTGTTTTAATTCAAAAGTTTTGTATTTTTTATGTTTTTTTCCAAATAGCTTGATAGCAAAACTCATTGCATTGTAATGTAGATCACCTATTTTGTCTCCAAGTTGACTTTGGATAGAAAAATCTCATTTTTTAAAAATCAATGATGTATAAATAAAATATGTAGATCAAGTTTATTGGCATAGATGGTGATAGATTTAGTTATAAATCTAAGCCTGCAATAAAATAAGCTTGGTATTAGAAACTACCAAGACATGCTCTAATAAAAAAATAAAAAGAAAAAAGCACTCAAACTGTGATTCAATATGAACATTCTCCATGTAACAAGCTCTGCTAGTTTTATTTACAGAATTAGAGAAGTCAACTTAAAGTATAGTTAAGTCAACAGAAACTGTTCTAGGTAAATGAATTTAATCTTCATGGTCACTGACACACAATATAATCTTGTTTCTCTTAGAATTGTATTCTTTAAGTAACTAAGTGACTCACCAGCTCAGAAAATATTTTCTGGTACAGGTTATGTCTGAGCTTAATGTGAAATATTCTGAATATTTCTTCTCCTCTTCAGTTGAATATTTCAAAAATAACAGCTCCTTTCTAAAAGGTGTAATTGGCTTTTGGTTAGGAATGTCTACAAATGCTTGTCCTTTTGTGGAATGTATTTTAGGAGAAGCTAGAATGTACTTTTTCCTTTCTTCATTGATCAAAATCCTACCAATATTTAGGGTTTAGTTCAAATGCTGCCTCTTAAATACAACTTTGCCTTACTTTTAGGCAGAATTAGTCATCTACTGCATCTTTGGAAAGAGGTAAATCCTTTTTTTTTTTTTTTTAGACAGAGTCTCACTGGGTCATCTTGGGTAGGGTGTCAGCCACAAAGCCCTTGTTAGTTTTCTATTTTTGGTAGCGATGGGGTCTCGCTCTGGCTCAGGCTGGTCTTAAACTCCTGAGCCCAAGCAATCCTCCAGCCTTGGCCTCCCAGAGTGCTAGGATTATGGGCGTGAGCCACCTGCCTGGCCAATCTTCTTTAATGTTTATTTCAACTTCCAAGTTCCATAGTTGTTGTGTATATTTTAATCATGCCCCCAACGTTCATACACTCCTCCCTGAAAGTATAAATTATTTAACACTGTATCTTCCTTTGAACCTTCACATTCTATTTTGTGTGTAGTAAGTAGCCAGTAAGTGAATATATTTTAACTACTATAAAACTTTTATCAAAATAGTACATAATTGTGGTTAAAAATGCTATAGAAGAGGTTGTAATGAGAAAACAACAGCCCCCTTTCCCACCTTTCTTTACCACTATTTTCTTCTTCTTTTTTTTTTTTTGTAGAGACAGACAGAGTCTTACTTTATCGCCCTCGGTAGAGTGCCGTGGTGTCACACAGCTCACAGCAACCTCCAGCTCCTGGGCTCAGGTGATTCTCTTGCCTCAGCCTCCCGAGTAGCTGGGACTACAGGCGCCCGCCACAACACCCAGCTATTTTTCTGTTTTGCAGTTCGGCTGAGGCAGGGTTTGAACCCGCCACCTTTGGTATAAGGGTCCTGTGCCCTACTCGATGAGCCACAGGACCTCTGTCCCTCTTTACCACTAATCTTGTTTACTGGAGGGAACCACATTTCCTTTTCTTTTTTTTTTGAGACAAGAGTCTCACTATGTCACCCTGGGTAGAGTGCCCTAGCATCACAGCTCACAGCAACCTCAAACTCCTAGGCTTAAGCAATTCTCTTGCCTCAGCCTCCCAAGCAGCTAGGACTACAGGCGCCGGCCACAATGCCCAGCTAGTTTTTGTTGCAGTTGTCATTGTTTAGCTGGCCCAGGCTGGGTTTGAACCTGCCAGCCTTGGTCTATGTGGATGACACTGTAACCACTGCGCTATGGGCGCCGAGCCCCATATTTCCTTTTTAATTGTTTTTGTTTTATGTTCTCCTTTTCTTTTAAGTTATCTCCATTACTAAATAATATACTAAGTTACCTTTTAAAAGGTAACTAAATAATATACTTACCTTTTTCTTTTTCATTTTAGACATTTTCTATTGATTTCCTACTGCAGGAGATGCCTCTTAGGAGATAGGAGCATTTTTTCCTAAGCTTATATTTTTATCTACATCTCATGCTTAAGTCATTTTTATTTCTCAAAGGTTGTATCCCATTCCTAGAATAAAAGGAATATTCTTGGAATCTCTCTAGGAGCCTTCTGTCCTATTGCTGCCGTCTGGATGGCTCCCACCCCTCGAGTCTGTTTCACAGCTGGCATTTGGGATTTTTCTCCTTTGTTCTGCTAAATTAAATTGGCTGTTTTCTAAATCTTGTATCTTCTTCCTTCTTGGTTTTTTAATCCACGTTTTGTAGGAATATACTCTTAAGAAACTTCCTAATAAAGGATGTGTGAGAAGGAAATGCTTTTAGTCCTGCGTGGTTAGTATTTGATTTATAGTTTGATATATAGTTTGATTGGCTTCTATATCAAAAACCATTTTCCCTCAGAGCACTGAAAATGCTACCCCACTGTCTCCTGGTGTCAAGGTCTCTGAGACATCTTTGCAACAGGATGATTTCATTCTTTTATAGATAAGAATCTCTGTAAGATGTTTTCAAATGTTTTCTTTACCCCGGGGATTTACAAATATGCCAGTGATATGTTTAGGCGAGGGCATTTTGTTGTTCATTTACTGGGGAGTTGGTGAGCCCTTTTAGTCTGGAAGGTCTGGTTGCTCGTCTTGGGTTCTCCATCCTGAGTGAGATGTAGTTCATAAACCTTACAATTTACTCGTGTAAGGTTTGTAGTTCTGGGGATTTGAGGGTATTCACTGAGGTGTGCAACCATCACAACTGTGGGATTTTTACACTAGGTACAGCGTCCCGAGAGACACCCTCTACCCATTAGCACTCACGCTCCGTTCCCCTCCTCCAGCTCCTCGCACACACACCGATCTGCCCTCTCTGCCTTACGGATTTGTCTCTTCTGGATAGTTCATATAATGGAATCAAAATATGTGACCTTTGCGTCTGCCTTCTTTCACTGGTATGTTCTTTTTTTCCTTCCTTTCTTTCTTTCTTTTTTTTTTTTACTCTGTTGCCCTGGGTAGAGTGCTGTGGCATCACAGCTCACAGCAACCTCCAACTCCTGGGCTCAAGCAATTCTTCTGCCTCAACTTCCCAAATAGCTGGGACTACAGGTGCCCACCACAATGCCAGGCTATTTTTTGGTTGCAGCCATCAATGTTGTTTGGTGGGCCTGGGCTGGATTCGAACCTGCCAGCTCAGGTGTATGTGGCTGGCGCCCTAGCCACTTAAGCCACAGGCGCCAAGCCTAGTCCTATTTTTAGTAGAAATGGGGTCTTGCTCTCGTTCTTGGTCTCAAATTCCTGAACTCAAGCAATCCATCCGCCTTGGCCTCCCAAAGTGCTGGGATTATAGGTGTGAGCCATCGCCCACCTGTATGTTTTCAAGATTCATCCAAGTGGGCGGCGCCTGTGGCTCAGTGGGTAGGGCGCCGGCCCCATATGCTGAGGGTGGCCGGTTCAAACCCAGCCCCGGCCTAACTGTAGCAAAAAAATAGCCCAGTGTTCTGGTGGGCACCCGTGGTCTCAGCTACTTGGGAGCCTGGGGCAAGAGAATCGTCTAAGACCAGGAGTTGGAGGTTGCTGTGAGCTGTGTGATGCCACAGCACTCTACCGAGGGTGATAAAGTGAGACTCTGTCTCTACAAAAAAAAAAAAAACCTTCATAGCTATTTGTGGTCATATGATATTTCCTTGTATGGACATGCCATATTTTGTTTAGTCATTCATTATTTGATGGCTTTTGAGTTGTTTCCATTTTTTGCTATTATGAATAATACTGCTATAAACAAATGTTAGTATGAACATGCATTTTCATTTCTCTTTGGTAATATACCTATGAGTGAAACTGCTGGATTGTATGGTCAATGTTCTATGTGTATTTTAATTTCTAAGACCTTAATCATGTTTTCTTTTCTTTTTTTTTTTTTTTTTTTGCAGTTTTTGGCTGGGGCCAGGTTTGAACCTGCCACCTCCAGTGTATGGGGCCAGCACTCTACTCCTTGAGCCACAGACACCGCCTCTTAATCATATTTTTTTAATTTTTACTTCTCTATCGCATCTTGTTCCCTCATGGTTGTAATGTATTCTTGAACCTCTCAGAAAACTAATTAGCTTCAGTGATTACCATGACTATAGTCTGTCTCCCAGAAATGTGTTAAATCTCCTGTTCCCTGGTGCCTCTACTCCACCTCCCACTTCTCTTTAATTTTTGAACTTAAATCTTTAAATTGGTTTAACAAAGTTTAACTGAGGTGTTGTCCATCCGCCATCTTGAATTCAAATCAATAAACATTTCCGACGTGACTTTCCAGCTGCCACATTAAGGGCCCACAAAGTGGAGACAAGTGGAACCTGTAGATGCTATGTACTGTCATGTGATAGCCACGCAGCACGTTATAAAGATCTGAGCTGTGCAGAACTGACGTCAAGGAGAAACTACCAGAGCAACCATATATGCGACCGTAGTACTTAAGAGCTATGACTATGATTTAGACTTCCTTTTGCATCTAAAGGGTGAGATGAAAATCTTATAGGCACTTTTTTGTTTACATTGGAGGTGGATTTTTTTTTTAATTTCTTTATCTCAGGTTATATGAGGGTACAAACAATTAGGATACAATATTTGCTTTTATTAGTAAAGTCCCTGTTGTAGTTGTGTCCTACCCCCAGGAGGGGCGCCATATGCACTTACGTTGTGGCCATTAGGAGGGAGCACATCCATCCCCTCCTCTCTACCTTCTTCCTCGTCCCCCAACTTGAGTTGAATTGAGTTTTTCGTCTTCTGTGGGCATGTATTAGTTCATCTGCTGGCTTCATTTCAGTATGGAGTACATTGGATATTTGCTTCTCCTTTTTTTTTTGAGGCAGATTCTCACTATGTTGCACTTGGTAGAGTGTGGTGGTGTCACAGCTCACAGTAACCTCAAACTCTTGGGCTTAATTGATTCTCTTGCTTCAGCCTCCTAAGTAGCTGGGACGACAAGTGCCTACAATGTCCACTGTGTTTTTGTTGCAGTTGTCATTGTTGTGTAGCTGGCCCGGGCTGGGTTCAAACCTGCCAGCCTTGGTGCATGTGGCCAGCACTGTAACCACTGTACTAAGGGTGCGGAGCCTGCTTCTCCATTCTTGTGATGCTTTACTAAGAAGAATGTGTTTCTACGCCATCCAGGTTAATACAAAGGATGTAAAGTCTCCCTCTTTTTTAATGGCTGAATAGTATTCCATGGTGTGCATACACCACAGTTTATTAATCTGTTCATGGCTCGATAGGCACTTAGGTTGTTTCTTCACCTTGGTGACTGCAAACTGAGCTACTATAAACAATCTAGTGCACATGTCCTCATGATAAAATGCTTTTTTTCTTTTGGGTAGGTGCCTAGTACTGGGATTGCAGGATCAAATGGAAGGTCTATTTTGAGTTTTTTGAGGATTCTCCATACTTATTTTGTGGAGTTTGCTATTAGTTTACACTGTGACCGAAGACAAATCTCATCTCTTTTTCTCTTCATCTGGCCACTTAGAATTTATAATCACTTCCTGGTGTTATACTATGAACTACTGACAAAAATTAATGAAACAAGAGTGTCCTATATTTGAACAAGTCATCCAAATCTCATCCGTATTCACATGGAGAAGGTGCCAAACAGTCCCCGCTTGTGGTCAGTGGGAGAATGTGTAACTCTGAGGAAGTGATTGACCATCACATGGTAATTCATACTGATCACCATAAAGGAAAGGAACTATACTGCTCCCAGGTTTGCCCAGGATTCTTTTGCAGGGAGTTTCATAGTTATGACAACCAGTCAGGAGCACTGATGCTCTACCCAGCACCCCTCAATGAAGATTCTCTTATGAGCAGGTTGGGACAGGTTATATAATGGCTGGACGGCCAGTACTTGCTTAATACTTTACTTGGTGGTGTGCGCTTATCAAAAATTTTGTAGTGAAGGGGTAAATGGGTCTGACAAATGCTGGGTAATTTTTTTCCCCTAAGGTTGAGCTCAGTTTCTGCAGGGATTTATTTTCTTCCTTTCCTTTCATTTCCTTTCCCTTTTCCCTTTCCCCTTTCCCTTTCCTTTTTTTGAGATAGAGCCTCAAGCTGTCACCCTGGATAGAGTGCCTTGGCATCACAGCTCACAGCAACCTCCAATTTTGGGGTTCAAGCGAGTCTCCTGCCTCCGCCTCCCAAGTAGCTGGGACTATAGGTGCCCGCCACAATGCCCAGCCAGTTTTTGGTTGCAGCCGTCATTGTTGTTTGGCGGGCCCAGGATGAATTCAAACCCACCAGCTCAGGTGTATGTGGCTGGCGCCTTAGCTGCTTGAGCCATAGGCGTTGAGCCTATTTATTTATTTTTAAGAGCTGAAGTCTCACTCTGTTACCCGGGCTAGAGTGGATCACACCATTCATTGCAGCCTTAAAACTCCTAGACTCAATCGACTCTACTGCTCCAGTCTCCTGAGTAGCTGAGACAACAGGCCTGCACAACCATGCCCGGCTATTTTTTTTTTTTTTTTTTTTGTGGAGACAGGGTCTTGCTTTGTTGCCAAGGCTAGTCTCAAACTTCTCGCCTCAAGTGATCCTCCAGTCTTGGCCTCCCAAAGTGCTGGGATTACAGGCATGAGCCACTATGCTTGGCCTGTGTAAAGATGTTACATGTTCCCAAGTGTGGCTGGGAGAAGCCTTCATAATTCATCACGATTTCCTCATTGGCAAATAGGGATACCTAATAATGGCCTGTTCAAATAGCCACTGTGGCCTGATCAGACAAGGAACCACAGAAAATGAATGTTCCATTTGGCCTCATTTGTCAAGACAACTATATTCACAGGTGGAACACACACACACACACACACACACGTTACTAGTGTGAGGCCTCATTCCTTTGTCTTGGTATTTACCCTTTGCATTCCAGACCCTATGGGATTTAAATTGATAATGAGTTATAGGCTTAAAATTATATGCTATGGGATGACTCATGATACACAGGCATATTTCTATCATCCAAGTGGGGTTCTTTTAATTAGAAGTCTGAGAAACTTTAAGAACGGGGATTTGTTAGTCTAAATTGTAGGCCCGTAATCCTTGCCTGGTGAGCTCAGAGCTGAGTGGCACATGGTGCTTGTTGTGGTTTCTCCATTGAATGGCATTTCCGCTCTTCTACTTTCCAGTAGGTGTTGGTTTGTTGTTGCCGATATTTAAAACTAAACAATCCTAGATTTTTAAAGCTACATTGCTTTTCCAGGAGGACCCTGAGCTGAGATTTCCACAAATTCTCCGTCCAGAGGTGTTTGGAGAAACCTAAATCTTTTTTTTTTTAAATACATGTATTTTATTATTCTTCATTACATTATTCCCCCCACCCCTCCGTGGTAAGACAGAATTGATTTACAGAAAAGAATACAGAAAACACCAAAGCTCCTGGTAGTGGGAGAGATTTCAAGTGGGGAGAGAGAAGCTCTCTCCGTTCCTCTCCTGGTCTTTCCCCGTCTCCTCCTCTAGGCCTCTAGCCTCAGGGTATATATAGG
>CAUYRH010032802.1:0-28598 GCA_963574655.1 Perodicticus potto | reverse complement strand
CAATTTTATTCGCACATACAATAGGCTTTAAACCAATAAAAGTAAGAAAAGATAAGGATGGTCACTTCATATTTGTTAAGGGTAACACTCAACATGACGAGATTTCAATTATTAACATTTATGCACCCAACCAGAATGCCCCTCAATTTATAAGAAAGACTCTAACAGAGATGGGAAACCTAGCTTCCTCCAGCTCCATAATAGTCAGCGATTTTAACACTTCATTGGCAGTGTTGGATAGATCCTCCAATCCAAAGTTAAGCAAAGAAATTTTAGATTTAAACTTATCCATTCAACATTTGGATTTAACAGACATCTACAGAACATTTCATCCTAACAATACTGAATACATATTCTTCTCATCAGCTCATGGAACATACTCCAAAATTGATCATGTCTTAGGTCACAAGTCTAACCTCAGCAAATTCAAAAGAATACAAATTATTCCTTACATCTTCTTGGACCATCATGGAATAAACATTGAACTAAGTAACAACAGGAATCTGTATTCTCATACAAAAACATGGAAGCTAAATGTCCTTATGCTGAATGATAGATGGGTCATAGACGAGATTAAGAAGGAAATGACCAAATTTTTAAAACAAACGATAATGAAGACACGAATCATAAGAACCTGTGAGATACTGCAAAGGCATTCTTAAGAGGGAAATGTATAGCACTGCAAGCTTTCCTCAAGAGAATGGAAAGAGAGGAAGTTAACAACTTAATGAGACATCTCAAGAAATTTGAAAAGGAAGAACATTCCAATCCCACATTCATCGAAGAAAAGAAATTCTTCTTTTCTGAAGAAATACAAAAGTAGAGCAGAATGAAATGAAATTGAAAACAGTGGGATTATACAACAGATCAATAAATCAAAAAGCTGGTTTGTTGAAAAGGTCAATAAAATAGATAAAACTTTGACTAACCTAACCAGGAAAAAAAAAGAGTAAAATCTCTAATTTCTTCAATCAGAAATGGTAAAGATGAAATAACAACAGACCCCTCATAAATTCAAAAAAATCCTTAATGAATATTACAAGAAACTCTATTGTCAGAAATATAAACCTCTGAAGGAAATAGACCAAAACTTGGAAGCACGCCAACTTCGACTCAGCCAGAAGGAAGTGGAATTGTTGAATAGGCCTATATCAAATTCTGAAATAGCATCGAATATACAAAATATCCCTTAAAAAAAGCCTGGGACCAGATAGCTTCACAACCGAATTATACAAATCTTTTTTTTTTTTTTGAGACAGAGCCTCAAGCTGTCACCCTGGATGGAGTACTGTGGCATCACAGCTCACAGAAACCTCCAATTCCTGGGCTCAAGCAAGTCTCTTGCCTCTGCCTCCCAAGTAGCTGGGACTACAGGCGCCTGCCACAACGCCCGGCCATTTTTTGGTTGCAGCTGTCATTTTTGTTTGGCAGGCTGGAGCTGGATTCGAACCCGCCAGCTCAGGAGTACGTGGCTGGTGCCTTAGCCCGTTAAGCCACAGGCGCTGAGCCATAATTTATTTTTTAAAATTGTTTTTTATTAAATCATAACTTTGTACATTGATGCAAAAGGAGAGATTTCTGGTTCGTGGAACCAGAAGATGACTGGATACAAAAATATATGACATGAAGGTTATTTCTTCCACCAAATTTCAGTCCTGGAAAACATTAATCCTTAGATTTCTTCTTCACATATAGCTGATTTCATATATATTTTATGGGGAGTAAGTAGAATAAGTAGCAAATACTTCTGAGATTCTTTAAATTCTGTTTAAATTATTTATATAATTATATTCAGCTTTATTCTAGAGAGGATTTAGAATTGCCAGTAAAAAACACATAAAGTTTAAAAATAAATAAAATGGAAAGGAAAATGTAAAATGAATGAGTGAAGAAATCAAGACAGAGAAAATATCAGAAAGGGACAGAGAAAATAAAAACGTAAGATGAAATCTGTCCTTGAGAGTCAGCACTCTTCTTGGGGGTCATATAGTCATGTATTCCTTAATGGCAGGGTTATGTTCTTGGAAATGGGTCGTTAGGCAATTTTGTTGTTGTAAGAACATCGAAGGTACATAGGTTGTAGCTCCACAAACCGGTGTGATTTTGCCTCCCACACCTAGGCCAACTGGTACTCCCTATTGCGTCTAGACTACAAACCTGTATAGCATATTACTGTACTGAATGCTGGAGGCAATTGTAACACAATGGTAAGTATTTGTGTATACTATGTATAAACATATCTAAACATGGAAAAGGTATGGTAAACATATGATATAAAAGATTAAAAAAAAAGACACAACTGTATAGGGCATTTACCGTGAATGGATCTTGGAGGACTTGAATTTGCTCTGGAGGTGAGTCAGGGAGTGAGAGGTGACGGAATGTGAAGCCTAGAGCATTACTGTGCATGACTGTACTTTATAAACGCTGTACTCTCAGGCTACATTAAGTGTATTTATTTATCCATTTATTTTGAGATGGGTTTTGCTCTGTCATCCAGGCTGGAGTGCAATAGTGTGATCATAACTCACTATGACCTCTACTTCCTGAGCTCAAGTGATCCTCCTGCCTCTACCTCTCAAGTAATAGGGACTACTGGTGTGCACCACCAGGCCCGGCTTAAATTTATAAAAAACAATTTTCCTTTCTCCAATAATACATTAACCTTAAGCCTACTTTAATTTTTTGCTTTAAAAACTTTTTAAATTTGAGCAGCACCTGTGGCTCAGTGAGTAGGGCACTGGCCCCATATACTGAGGGTGGCGGGTTCAAATCTGGCCCCGGCCAAACTGCAACAAAAAATAGCTGGGTGGTGTGGCGGGTGCCTGTAGTCCCAGCTACTCGGGAGGCTGAGGCAAGGGAATCACCTAAGCCCAAGAACTGGAGGCTGCTGTGAGCTGTGATGCCATAGCACTCTACTGAGGGTGACAAAGTGAGACTTTGTCTCTAAAAAAAAAAAAAAAACAACTTTTTAAATTTAAGCTTTTAACTCTTGTATAATGACATTAAGCTTAAAACATAAACACTCATGTAACCAGACAAAAAAATTCTTCTTCCTATCCTTATTCTCTAAGCTTTTTTTCTATTTTTGAAATTTAAAATTGTTTTTATTTACTTTTTTTTATTTTATTTTTTTTTTTTTTAAGACAGAATCTCACTTTGTCACCCTTGGTGGAGTGTCGTGGCACCATAGCTCACAGCAACCTCAAACTCTTAGGCTGAAGTGATCCTCTTGCCTCAGCCTCCTGAATAGCTGGGCCTACAGGCACTCGTCACACAATGCCAGGCTATTTTTGGAGATGAGGTCTTACTCTTGCTAAGGCTGCTCTCGAACTCCTAAGCTTAGTCAGTCTACCCACCTCAGCCTCCCAAAGTGCTAGGATGTTTTTTTTCCTTCTCAAACTTTTTAATAAAAAAAAAAACCTAAAGCATAAACACACTAACCCAGGCCTACACAGGGTCAGGATCATCATTATCACTGTCATCCGCCTCCACATCTCATCCCACTGGAAGGTCTTCAGGGGCAGTAAGAAGCATAGAGCTGTCATCTCCTACGATAACCTCCTTCTGTTATACCTCCGAAATGACCTGGCCAACAACTGTTTTACAGGTAACTTTTTCATGTAAATGGAAGGAGTACGCTCTAAACTAATGATAAAAAGCACAGTATACTAAAGCCACAAACTGGTAACACAGTCATTTACGAGTATTATCATCAAGTACTATGTACTGTACATGACTGCGTATGCTATGTGTCTATATGACTGGCAGTACAGGAAGTTTGTTTACACCAGCATTATCACAAACGTGTGAGTAATGCACTGTGCTACATTGTCACGACTACACCTCACTACGCAATAAGAAATTTTCAGCTCCATCGTAGTAGTATAGGACCACCATTGTACATGCAGTCTGTGTTGATTGCAACATCATTATGTGGCACATGACTGTGCTAACCAAGAAAACCCTGATCCCCTCCTCCAGAGTTGGGAAGGGTCAAACTGTCCTGAGCCTGAAGAGAGAGGGAAACTACTCTAGCGCACGAGGTACATGTAAAGAACAGCAACGGCAGCAACATCTACTGAGGCTTCCAGTAGGTCAGAAAGAGCTCCGTGATCTTCAAGTCAGGATTTTATTTCATTTGCACAGTAACTCCATTGTTAGAGGGGAACATTTATTCTGGCTTCCAGGTTTCCACTTGACTCCCTAAGAGGGAAACACTTGGGAGGAGCTTTGTGGGCTTCTCAGTCCCCTTTTACTTCTTCCTCAGGATGAGATGATGACTTTGAGAGAAGGGAAGACCAACTGTAGCTTCCTCCTTGATGGAGGCCTGTCCTCTAGTCCCATAAGATCTCTGTCTTTCCATATGCTGAGTTTGACCTGCAAAGCTCTGTGTCTGTACTTCTGGGGTCCTAATGTGCTCCCCCACTCAGCTTCATCAGTGATAAAACTGACACCATCCACAATCCATTATATGAAAACTCCTAGGGCCAGGTGGATTTCCAAATTCAAAACTTCCCAGATTTTAGAAAGGTGATGTGGTTCATACACAGGTTCTGGGGCAACTCCCTATCATCAAAGACCTGAATTTTTCTTCATAAAAGATAAGAATATTCACACTGAGGGGGATAAATTAAAGCTATATCACATCAATTCAGATCAGATTTCATTGTCAAATGAGCTCAGATGTTGGATTTTACTGCCAAATGAGTTACAAAAACACCTTTGAGGTTTTAGAGCTTTTGGATTTTGAAATTGCAGATAAAGGATGTCTGGTGTCTTCTGACCTCCAGCTGTCTGACTCCTGTATCTAAATTCTCAGTTGGTTTCCTGGCTTGGAGAGTGGAGGAAGGCAGAGGTGGACATACGATGAAGGTAGTGAAGCTTAAGCTTCAAGCTCACCTACTTGCACAGACTTCTTCTTTGGCCCAATAACTTATCTCATTATATATAAGTATATATTATTTTTCTTAAAAACAATTGTCAAAAACAGAAGCTTCAGGTCCCACAAAACCTAGAAAAATATGATTAGAGAGAGGTATGATTGCATTCCCTAAATCCCTGATAGCCAATGGTAGTTACCATTATCATCTCCATTTTATTTATGAGAGACTGAGGCAAGAGAAATTAAGTATCTTGGCATCCAGGTATAAATGGCAGTTTGGTTTCAAATTCAGAAAGTGCAACTCCTGAATTTGTGCTTTTAATTCCTGCCTTTCTACATGTGGATAAAAATAAGAACATAGTTGACAGTCAGCTCATTTTAGCTAACATAAATCCCAGAGGATATCCCTTATTCCAGTAAAAAATAACCTAATATATCTTAATTTCTATCAAGTCTCTCAGGCTAATTAGAGAATGAAATTCTTTAAGTCAAGTCTTTAGCAATTTATGAAAAGAGCACTACAGTAACACCTCTGGACATTTCCTTCTAAAGAGAATTCCTAGAATTAAATCCTATTCACACACGACCATTCTCCTGACACTGAGGCTTCAATATTATGTGAACTCTGGTCTATTTCCCCCAAATGTGATGGTATTTGCATTCCCCACCAGCATAACTATGTTTGGTTTTTCATAAAATTCGATCTTGGAATCAGTAAAAACTGTATACACAGGATCCCCTGACATTTCTGTAATAGTAAACATTCTCACATTTATATCACTCCATTTACTCTGCACAAGAAAACTGTGAGAAAGGGAAAACAGTGAATACCCACATTTTACAAATGAAGAAACTGAGGATGTGCGACGGGTAACTTCTCCAGTGCTGCTAAGTAGTGGCACAATTGGCCCTGAAACTCAGGATGTTTTTTCCTCTAGTCCAGGCTCACTGTAACTATCTCTGTTGTATAAAAGCTCGAAATGTAGAGATTATTTATCTAAAGAATATCAACTCGGGAAAAGTAGGTTACCACTTGTTTCTTCTGCTGGTGAAGTTATTGATGAAGTTTCTCTGAAACAACAAAACCATTTATCTATTTAGAGTGATTCTTATTTCATGCTCAGATTCTTTGTTTGAAATAAGAGAACACTAAGGAAAATTTTTATTTTACTCCACACAATTACACTGGTATTTAAAAATATATTATGAAATATAAATAATGTTATGGGGAATAATGATAACCTCTTGAAGAGGATAATAATGATATTCACCACCCAGCTACAACACACTTTAACATTTTGCTATATGCTTGCTTCAGAATTTTTCTGAAATTATTAAAATCCCTGCAAATACCATTACTTTCCTGCATTATCCAGAGGTAACTTATAACCCAAATTTTGTATATTAATACATAAATGTTTATATAGTACTTTTGCATTTAAAACTTTTAAGTACAAGATTTTTTGCACATACATATTTATATAAACAATAAATCCATCATTTGTATAAATATATTTAGTATTCCACAGCTTGTTTTTTATACTCAATGTTGTTTTGAGATTTATGTTGATATTGAAAGCTGGTAGATTTATGCCTTTAGCTTTTATGATATTGTGAATGAGATTTTTGTTCCAATTATATTTTCTAATTGGTTATGGCTGGTAAATGAGAACTTTATTGATTTGGCATCAAGAAAATGTTCTGACCTCATTTATTAGTTCTAATAGGTTCTCTCGGATTTTCTGTGTGGGCAATCATCTGAAAATAACAGATAAGCATTTTTAGAATGATCGTCTTTCTCAATGTGACCTACTAATTTGCAGAATAAAAAAAAGCTCATGGGATATCTAATTTCAGAAATAAAATACCTCTCTAGTATCTACAAATGTATGTTACATTGCAGATATTCAGAAATGTCTTATGCCCCATCCTGTATGGTTTTAAGAAGTGTAGTTATGACCATGCTCTTTTCTTGTTCTGTTGACCCAAGATTTTATACCCCAGGGAATACTTGGTGTGACTTCAAAGGGAGCACCAGAAAGCCAAAGGACTGGATGTAAATGGGTGACTTTTATTTCAAAAAGAGCATATTACCTCACTTAAGAATACTGTAATTTCCTATAACAATGGAGAAATGGGCTTTTTGGAGAAATAGTCTTTAAACGTAGGAAGCTTCTATTTATATAAATAGATTTGAAATAAAGGTGTTCATTCTCTTGGGTGTTTGTCAAACGTAGGAAGCTTCTACCTATATAAATAGGTTTGAAATAAAGGTGTTCATTCTCTTGGGTGTTTGTCAATTAAACAAGTTGGGGAAGAGCTGTGAGTTCAACATCGTCTATCCCCATTGGGAAGAAAAATAAAGAGCCACATAATGAAAACCAAGGTCAGAGTCCCATTATCTTTGTAGCTATTTACTTTGAGCACCTATCAGTGCTGGGAGAAAAAACCAGTAATCTTAATAAAGCAAGAGTCTCCTGGGAAAGCATAGTCTGGTTTCCATGTGAACTGGAAACCAGAGCTTTAACTATATGTCCGTTTTCATTATTTTGAATTGACATTATTAAAGGACATTTCCCCCAATCTCTGCTCAGTAGAAAACATTATCAGATAAACTATATGTGTTAGGGTTTTCTGGATACAAACAATAGAATCCGACTAACTTAAGCAAAATAGTTATTGGAAATATTCTAGGTATCTCAGGGAGTCAAAGGAATGTTGAACAATAAGGGCTCAGGAAGAAAAGGCAAGAGGGCAGCTCTAGGAGCTTGGGTAACAAGAATGAATGGGTAGTCTCTTCAGAGAACTGCCACATGTCAGCTCTACACATATCACTGTCCATGTCACTGCATTCAAGATCCATTCTCCTGAGAGAGACTAATTTGCCTTATTCATGCTATGTGGCCCCTCCTTAATATGTGTCTTGGTGACTGAAGAAGGCAAATGTGGCGGGCACCTTCATTTTCATGTCCTTGTAGGACTATATGTCCTGGTAAAGGAGAAGTTACCAAGGAAATCAGGGCTTTCTTACCCAAGAAGGGGGAGAACTGCAGAACAGAAGGACACAATAGGCGTTCATATCACATCTCTTTAGGGTGCTTTATATCAAGGCTTAGTATAGCAGCTTCCTGACAGTAGTACCAAAAAGATCTACAACCCCAGAAGGAGATGACCCCAGTAAATTGACCTGAGAATGCCCGGAAGGGAGCCTCCAACAAGTCCACGAAGAACACCAAGCTGCCAGCATGGACCTCAGTCCCCATGGAGAAAGTAGCCATGCCAAATATGTGAATAATGGGGTTGAGCGTTTGGAAACTGAGAAGAGTCTCTTCCGTGGGCACTTAAGAGTAAGCAAAGAGGCTTCCTAAGGGATTAAGGAATTTTTTCCCTTTTGGGATTAAGGAATTTTTTCCCTTTTTTTTTTCTTTCTTTTCTTTGATGCCAAACTCCCACTTCGACTCTTCAGCTTGATTACATAGCTCTGGTTTCCTCCTAAAACATCGCTCCCACTATCCTTGTTTTGCTTCTGTTGCTGCTCATTATTGCCCTTGCCTGTACAGCAGGTAAATGAGCTGGGTTCAAATCCTGGCACCTCTACCTATTTGCTGGGTTGATCTTACCTGTCCCTATCTAGGATAGCATTAGTTAACAGCTGCTGCTTTGTCACTTTCAGTTTTAGATTATATCTAGTCTTTCCTCCTTCTATTATAGATAAGATTTATTAAGATACTCAACCATAGAATTATTCCCACAGATATCATCTAATCCAGATAAAAGCCCTGCTTCCTTGAGACCTCCCCTAATCACCTAACACATGACCAAATTCTATGACAAGTCCCTTTGAACACCCTTTTACTGAGACATCCTACAGTTCTCCCTGCCATGCTTTCTTCCTGTAACGAAGAAAACCTAACCTGTTCTACCGGTGTGTCCCTGGTCTTCACCAGAAGGTGTTGACATAATCTTGGACTTTGAAATTTGAGTGATTGTTTTGGGCAGTATAGTGTTAATTCTTCCAATCTATGAACACGGGATAGAGGTCCACTTTTTGTATCTTTTCAATTTCTTTCATCAATGTTTATAATTTTCAGTGTACAGATCTTTCATCTCTTGGTTAAATTTATTCCCAAGTATTTTATTTGTATCATGAATGGGATTTTTTTTTTTTTATGAATGGGATTTTTAAAAATTCTTTGTCTGATAGTTCATTTTTTTATTTCTTTTTTGGGTAGTTCATTTTTTACATTTCTTTTTTAGATAGTTGTTAGTGTATAGTGTTGGGGTCCCACCCCTAGAATAGCTTCTGCTGAGACCTGTGGAAACTGGCAGTGATTGACTGAAGAAATATAGAGTTATAAGCGATGGTAAAGAAAGACAAGAGATGGAGTAGAATTAAAAGTGGGAGCTCAGGGGTCATTGCCCGTTGTGGGATTCCAGCAAAGGCCCAGAGTGGGTTTTTTTGCTCCACTCTGATTTTATTGAAGTCTATTTGCTCAGAGGGTAAGAAGAGGGAGGGAACAAAGATGTCAGCAATTTCTCAGATTGATCATATCAGCTCCTATTATTATTTATTAACCTTAAGGGTAGCCTTGAGAAATCTGAAATCTGAGCTTTGTATTGGGAGAGCCTCCTGCTTGAGGTCACACACACAGATTTCTAGGGAGGCATTAAGCTTCACTAGTTTTCTGTGGAGTAAAACGCCACCAGTGTTAATTTCCTCTGAGGGATTGGTGGGAGGGAGGAATTTTCCTCCCATCACCACCACAGAGGATCTTCCTCTGAAATAAGGGATGTAAGCTCTTTTGCCCATATCTCAGAGCTTGAGCTACTCCCTTGGTCTCTGCCCCAGGCAAATGCAAATCTCCACAATGGGTATCTGCTTTGCCTGTTTAATGGGCAGGAAACACCATAAAAGATGTATCTTTTCTAGGACTTGTCATAATCTCTTCTATGGCCATTACTCTCCTCAGACTGCTCACAGACCCAGCAGGGTGTTTATAAGCTGTATCCCCAACAGGTTAGAATTTCAGAAAAGGCAAGAAGCTTGCTAGCAATGGCTAGCTTAAATGTAAACTAGCTGACTTTTCTTTGTTCTGACTTACTCAGCTTACTTTTTAATTTTCTTCTTTTTCTGGAGGTGCTTTCCTTTGCCAAGAATGGGGTCTTTGGTCCCCGTTCTCCCTGCAGAAGGCAGAGATGAGCAGGGTTCCGTTGGAATCTTCTCTCTTCTTGCTGCTATTCAGGGCCTAGGACACAGTGATATAGCCCTATCACCACCAATATGTGATGTCTTTATTTGTTGAGAGTTCTTATTATGAAAGCATGTGGAATTTTGTCAAATACTTTTTCTGCATCTATTGAGATGTCCTTATGGTTTTGGTCCTTTATTCTGTTAATGTGGTATATCATATTTATAGACGTGCATATACTGAGCCATCCTTGCATCTCAGGAATAAATTCCACTTGATCATGGTGATTGATCCTTTTAATGTGCTGTCAAATTTACTTTGCTAGTGTTTTGTTGAGGATTTTTACATTTATGTATATCAGGAATATTAGGAATATTGGCTTGTAATTTTCTATTTTTTGTAGTGTTCTTGTCTGCCTTCAATATCAAGGTAATATCAGTTTCATAAAAGAGTTTGGAATTATTCCCTCTTTAATTTTTGGAAGAGTTAGAGAAGAATTGCTATTAGTCCTTCTTTAATTGTTTGGCAGAACTCAGTGAAGCCATTAGCTCCTGGACTTTTCTTTGAGGGAGATTTTTGAATACTGATTCATTCACCTTATTCATTACGGATCTGTTCACATTTTCTGTTTCCTTCATATTTCAATCTCAGTAGGTGGCATATTTCTGGGAATTTCTGTTTCCTGGAATTCTTCCAATTTACCTTATTTGTTGGTGTATAATTGTTTGTTGTAGACTCTTAAGATCCTTTGCATTTCTGTGTTATCAGCGGTGATGTCTCTTCTTTCATTTCGGATTTTATTCATTTGAGTCTTTTCTCTTTTTTTCCTTAGTCTAGCAGAGGTTTAGGGAACCTGTGGCTTTGGGTCCAATGTGGCCTTCTGGATTCTTGAGTGTGGCCTACTGACTGAATCCAAATTTTACAGATCAAATATTTTTAATACAGTGATTTGTTCTGTGAAGTTTTGATTCATTTGAAGGTCATACTTGGGGATCTGGAGGCAGGAAGGTTTGTTAATTTTAGTAAATTTTTTCAAATAAACAATTTTTATTTTTTTAAAATCTTTTCCATTGGTTTTCTAGTCTTTATTTCATTTATTTTTGCTCTAATCTTTATTATTTCTTTCTTGCTACTAACTTTGGGTTTAGTTTGTTCCTTGAGGTATAATGTTAGGTCATTTATTTAAGATCTTTTTTGATATAGGATTTATTGCTATAAACGTCTCTCTTTGAACTGCTTTTGGTTCTTCCCATAAATTTTGGTATGTTATGTGTTCATTTTAGTTTGTTTAGGGATTTAAAAAAAATTTTTTTTTACTTCCCTTTTAGTTTTTTCTTGGATCCATTTGTTCAGGAGATGTTATTTAATTTTCATGTTTTTTATGAATTTCCCTAATTTCTTTGGTTGGAAAAGATACTTGATACACTTTCAGTCTTCTCACATTTGTTAAGACTTGTTTTGTGGCCTACCATCTGATATCCTGGAGAATGTTCTTGTGTCCTTGAATATATGTGAGTACTTAAGAAGAATGTGTGTTTTGCTGCTGTTGTCTATTGCACATGTATTTGTTTGTTAGGTCCATTGGTCTAAAGTGTAGTTTAAGTCTTAAGATTCTTTATTGATTTTCTGTCTGGATGATCTGTCAATTGTTGAAAATGGGTTATTAAAGGTCCATGCTATTATTGTATTGTTGCCTGTTTCTCCTGTCATATCTATTAATATTTGTTTTCTATATTTAGATGATGTCTCTTGCTGTCTTGTGATTAAGTGATTATTTTTTCCCAGTGATATTTTTGATTCCTTTCCTATCTTTTATCTATCTTCTATAGGTGTTTGCTTCGTGGTTACCATGAAACATGTGTTTTATAGTTACAAAAAGCTATTTTCAGAAGATAACAACTTTAACTTTGATTGCATACAGAAACTATACTTTTACTTTTCTTCTCACCACATTCATATTTTCAATGTACCAATGTACTCCCTTTTATATTTGCATCTCTTAATCAATTTTATAGTTATTATTATTATTTTTAAATTTTTAATAGCTTTGTCTTTTAAAGACAAATTATTTTTGTGCACGGGGGATGGGGGACGAGCTTTGGAAAGTCCTATTCTGCCATCTTGCTGATGTCAGTTGTTCAATATTATTTATTATTAGGTCAGTTACAGTAGTGTTTTTTTCTTCATCTAAAGAACATACTAATTCTAAGCTTTGTATCTGGCTTTTATCTTAAAGTAATGAATGTTTATTCATAAGTAGTTTATTCTACTTGTTCTTGCAAAATCTCAGGAGCATGAATTCCAATGTATGTATGCAAATATACTCAGTCCTTGGGTTATCAACAAGATAGGTTCTATAGGTCTGTTCTTAAGTTGAGTTTGTATGTAAGGCAGCAGGTATATTTACCTATTACCTGTAATGGCCTCTGTTCTTAAGTGCAAGTTGTATGTAAGTTGAATAAGTTGAATGTTTGTACTCTGCTCATAAGTGTGAGTCGTAATCAGTCAGATACTTATAACTCAGGGATTTATTGTAATAGCCTCTGTTCATCAATGTGAGTTGTATGTAAGTCAGATGTTTGTAACTCAGGGACTGGCTGCATGTGCATGCATGCTTTTGATGAGAAGATGAGAAGAGGATCTAACATTCACTGCATAGTATATAAAAGATGCTTTTCAGAAGTTTATTTTTTGTAATATACAAAAGCTAAAGAGACTCTGAAAGTATTTTTGAGGTTCAATGCAAGCAGAGATACAAACAATTCTGCTGAAAGGAAAGAGCCATTTAGCCATCTTCCTGAGGAATTTGAGAATGATCTAAGTCTAAAGTAAGGATTCAGATTTAATTTTATATTATCTGCCAAAATCATGGCCTTCAATTTTTTCCCCTCAAGAAATGTCTTTTAGAGCCTACAAAACAAATTCAACTCACATGAGAATGTAAATCAAGTTAGGATATGAAATCACATATGCCACTTGCTGGCTCCATAGAAGTTTGACAGCAGAATTTAAGTTGCAACAAGCTTTAAGATACCCGAGAAGACCTTTCATTTCAGGGTCTGAAATGATTAAATGATTAAAATTGCTCTTTCATAATTTAACATACCATCTGTAGAAGGCAGAGTGTGACCTTTCACCCATGGTCTCTCAGGCTGTTCTAGAATTTCTGCAGTTGGCACATATGGTATTAGAAATCCATTGCTATTCTTCCTTTGAAATACTAGAGGAGCAGACTTAGAGCAGCTGTTTTTGTGCTGCCAGATTTCATTGAAATGTGGGTTTTAAAAGCCCTTGGCTTGTCATTTTGCGTTAGCTTACCTTAATCACAAATCTCACCATAATATAATTCAACTGATGCCTGAAACTCAATATAGCGGAACATTTGCTGAACAATGCACTTAGCAATAATAACAAACCAAAATGTACATTTTCCATTGAAATGTCACTTTCAAGTTATGTGTGTTCTCAAAAACTTCTAATAGCTTATAAATATTCCTTTTTTTATAACAACAAAATACCAAGCAAACAGTCTCCATTGTGTTCTCTTCCCCCTCATCAAGAATATGCAAGGGAGTATACATATGGAGAACTATCTGCTTTAAGATTTAGAGATTGATAGTACTACTAAAAAATTGATGCAACCCTGTCATTAAGCCAAAATAGTAATTAGACAGCCATTACGAGTACACTTGTATGTTTGTCTTAAATGTCATATCAGCCAGTTTCCACAGTTCAGTGGATTGACAGTTACAGTCGTCAGGATAAAAGGATATCGGTCATCATAAACAATTTCCCTGTGTGTTTGGGGGCATGAGGTACAGACCCAGGCTATAAAACTGCTCACTAGTTAACCTGTAACGTGCTGGAGACTTTTTTTCTGCTGGACTTCAACAGGCTGTTTGCTTATGAAAGTTCACCTCTTACACTATATTTGAATGCTTCCAGTATTGAATTTAGTGCTTTTTTTTGGAGATAAATTCAACTCTTCACTTCCATTTAAAGTCTTTGTATGAACTTTTTTTTTTTTTTTTTTTTTAGAGACAGAGTCTCATTTTATCGCCCTCGGTAGAGTGCCGTGGTGTCACACAGCTCACAGCAACCTCCAACTCCAGGGTTTAGGTGATTCTCTTGCCTCAGCCTCCCAAGTAGCTGGGACTACAGGCACCCACCACAAGCCCGGCTATTTTTTGTTGCAGTTCGGCTGGGGTCAGGCTTGAACCCGCTACCCTTGGTATATGGGGCTGGTATATACTTGCTGAGCCCTAGGCGCTGCCTGTCTTTGTATAAACTTTTAAAGCCAGAAGCAAAGATACGTGAGCTATTATTATTTTTTAAATGTACTACAAATTTTATTTTTAAAGCCAAGATGTGGGGAAAGCTTTCTTAGAATTCTGTTATTTGGATTTGTTTCTCACATAAACATAAGTGGGAATCAGGAAAAATGACATTGTTTTATTGATGTATTTATTATATTCAGGATTGGAATTGAATATATTTAATTCCAGATGGGCATAAGACATAACA
The DNA here is from genome assembly GCA_963574655.1 of Perodicticus potto. Taxonomy (NCBI): domain Eukaryota; kingdom Metazoa; phylum Chordata; class Mammalia; order Primates; family Lorisidae; genus Perodicticus; species Perodicticus potto. The sequence continues at coordinate 14,000 of CAUYRH010032802.1, read as the reverse complement.
TAAAATAGAATACTTTTGTCTTTTTTTCCTAATGCAAAATTCTAAGTCATGGGGATAAACAATGAGTATTCATTCTTTCATTTATTTACTCAAAAATATTATTTAGGAGTTCCTCCTATAATTGGTGCTGAAATGCTTGCCACTGTGAATGAGACATTTAAAAACTCAATCTTGGATTAATTTAGGGAGGCAAATGTAAAATAAATGTCTATAATACAAGGTGATTTTATGTATATTTATTTTACATAGAGAGATGTAAAATAGAGGAGAGGGCAATTCATTTTGTGAAGAGAAGGTAGTTATTTACTAACTGCTATGATTCAAATGTGTCCCCCAAAGTTTATGAGTTGGTAACATAATCCCAAATGCAACAGTGTTAAGAGGTGGAAAGTTTAAGAGGTAATTAGTTAATGAAGGCTCTGCCTTCATGAATAGATTTATGCCATTATTGAGGGAGTGGGGCAGTTATTGTGGGAGTGAGTTCCTGATAAAAAGGATGAGTTTGGTCCCCTTTCCTCTCTCATGCACAAGTTCTCTTGCCCTTCTGCCTTCTGCCATGGGATGTCACACAGCAGGATGCCCCTTACTGAATATGGGCCTCTTGACCTTGGACTTTTCAGCTTCCAGAACTGTGAGCCAAATAAATTTCTGTTCATTATAAATGATCTAGTTTAAGGTATTTTGGTAGCAGTACAAAGTGGACCAAGACACTGGCTAATACTCAACATCCCTTCTCCATCCTTCTCTGCTCTGCCTTGACCCTTCCAGATTGTAATATTTGAGTTTCTTTGCTCCTCTGGCTTTGGGTGGATAGATAGTAGTAAAAGAGGAAAGTTAGGGTGTGTATTCTCCCTATTTGCTTAGCCAAATCATATTTCCTCTGCCTTATCATTATTATTATTATTATTATTATTATTATGGTTTATTTTTAAGACAACAAACCAAACCCAAGGTATTTCCTCTACTGTATGACAAAGCCTCTATTGAGTCATTCTTCTTCAGTTCTCTCTGATTTCAGCCTATGCACTCTCTGCTTTGCCCCTTCAATTCCAGGAATGTTAATAGCTTTCCTTTGTTGTTTGTCCCTGGGTATTTCACTGTCCTTTGTTCTCGTTATTCTTGTCACATCTTTGTATTTAGTCCCTCCACCGAATTCTCTTTGATTAACCTTCATGCTGGGCCACTGACTCACACAGACAGGAATACACAAGGTCAAGGAAGATAATACAGGAGTTTCTTTACCTTCAAATTCTCAGCACGTAGACTTTGATAAATCTGAGCAAAACTACTATCCAGACTAAAAAGTGCCATTTCTGTTGCCACCAACAGATAGCGGTAGTAATCACATGTACTTAGTCACTTAGGGCTGTGGTCCCTAACTTGTTTGGTACCAGGGACTAGTTTCGCGGAAGATAGCTTTTCCACAGACCAGATGGGGAGGATGGTTTTGGGATGATTCAAGTGCATTTCATTTATTGTGTACTTCATTTCTATTATTATTACATTGTAATATATAATGAAATAATGATACAACTCCCCATAATGCAGAATCAATGGGAGCCCTGAGCTTGTTTCATCTGTATTTGCAGCCTATCCCCATTGCTAGTATCACCATCTCAACTCCACCTCAGATCCTCAAGATTAGATTCTCACACGGAGTGGGCAACCTAGCGCTCTTGTATGCATAGTCTACATACGGTGTTCTTTTCTTGAGTCTGCTAACTATTTTTCTCCATTTAAAAAATATTTTACAAATATTAACTCTATCCAAACCTGATAAATGCAAAATAGTAAAAGTATTGTAAAAACTACTTTAATAGGCATACATTTGCTTATGACCAAAACAAGAATTGAGATCATTTGAAAGAGGTGGAAGTCGCATGTACACAAGGAATGAATTTTTTGTTTTGGTAGGAATAATTTTGAAGGGCAAAGGGTAAATCACATAAAAATAGAAAGAAAGTACTGTGCCTAGCTGTTACGGGATCAATTTTGTCCCCCACAAACTTATATGTTAAAGTACTAACCCCTAATGTATTTGGACATGGCACATTTAAGGAGGTAAAGTTAAACAAGGTCGTAAGAAAGGGGCCCTAATGTAATAGGACTAGTATCCTGATGGAAGGAGGAAGAGACACCAAGAGTCTACGTGCACAGAGGAAAGGCCCCGTGGGGACACAGAAGGTGACCATCTACGAACCAAAGAGAGAAGCCTCAGGAGAAACCAATCCTGCTGGCAACTTGATCGTGGACTTTTAGTCTTCAGAACTGTGAGAAATAAACTCCTGTTATCAAAACCACCCAATCTGTCACATTTTGTTATGGCACACAAGATAGACTAATATGCTAATAAATGGACAATAATCCACAAGAGACTAAGGCAAGTCACTGAGACAATAAAAAAAAATTTGCAAAAATTTGCCCCCATAGGGCTAAAGGGTTAATATTAACATCAAGTGCCTGTTAGCATTAGAAGAGGACTAGGGACTTGTTCCAAAACTTAAAATGATCCTGAGGCTTCTCCCTTCGATGACTGGATGGATATTGATGCTGTAAATCAAATTAGAAAAGTGAGGAAGAAGTGGGGAAGATAAGTCTGACTTTGGGGATGTGAAGGACATTTAAGTGGAGATTTCTAGAAAGAACTTGGAATATAAGACCAATACTTAGGGTATTAATGATTTATAGATAGAGATTCAATTAAAAACATATGTACTTAGCACTTACTATGTACTAGGCACTGTTCTAATGTTTGAGTTATGTCACTGAACAAAAGTGACAAAAATGCCTGCCTGGGGAGCTGAAATTTTAATGGACAGGAGAAAGAAAAAAGCAATAACATAATTAGTAAATTATATAGTATTTTGGAAGACAATATAATGCCTCAGAAGCAATATAGCATGCCAAGGGATTTGAGAGTGCTGGTGGGGGGTGAAGTTTGCAATATTCTCTGAGATCATTCAGTTTAGGTCTTATTGAGATGTCTTTTGAGCAAAGACCTGAAGGTTAGGTAGTTAGCTAAGAGGTTATCTGAAGAAATTGTGTTCCAGGCAGAGGGAACAACCACTGTGAAGCCCTGCTTAGTGTATTGAGAAACAGCAAAGTTTCCAGCAAGGCTGGAAAGAAGGAGAAGAGTAATAGTAGATGAAAGAAGGAGAGAGTAATAGTAGATGGTGCCAGAGAGGAAAGCTGGGAGAAGTGTCAAGTCTCACAGGCATAGCCCTTTGTAAGGAGTTTGAGTATTACTCTGAGTAACTAGAATATTCCAGAAATGGAAAGTTCTGAATCGAGATGTTAGCTGGTCTGACTTTCATTTTGGGAGAATTATTGCCTGCTGTGTTGACAATAAATAGGTTGTGAGAGAAGGGCAGGACAAGGGTGCAAGCAGTTAGGAGGCTGTTGCAGTAACAAAAGAGAAGGAAGAAGTTTGCTAATTTGAAAATAGAGATGATTTACTAACAGGCTATATAGGGAGTTTCCGAGAAAAGGAACCAAAGATGACTCTATGATTTTTGGACTGAAAAATAAGAAAGGTAGAAAAATAGATGGAAGAAAAGGTAATAACTATTGAGCATGTTGAGATGAGGTGTTTGTTTGCCATCATTTGGAAATGTTGAATAGGCATTTTGATATCTTTAACTGGAGTTTGGGAGAGAGGTTCAAGCTGAAAGTATAAATTTGGGAGTGAGCAGCACATGAATGGTATTTATAGAACTATCACTGGATGAGATTACCAAGAGAATGAATGTACTTATAAAAGAAAATCAAGGATTCAGCGTGGGTCACTCCAATGTTAATAGGTCTTAGAGAAAAGGAGTATCCAAAGAAGAAGGCTGAGCAAGAGCAGCCACAGAGGTAGGGGGAGCTTCAAGAGAGCATTGAGAACTGGAAGCGGAGTGAACAAGGTATCAAGGAAGATGGTGTGATCAGCTGTGCCAGATGTTGGTGATAGTCAAGGAAGATGAGGGCTGAGATTTAATCACTACATTTAGCACATGTCAATATTCAAGAATTCTCTTGAAAAATTTTCTGCTGAGGGAAATGACAAAGTGATAGCTCATTAAAGAAGTGGCATTAGGGTAAGGTTTATATGTGTTTTTAAAGACAGGATCAATAACATCATGTTGATATACTATTGGGAATGATCCAATTGAGACTGAAAACTGAGTGATGCAGAAAAGGCCAGAGGCTAGTTGCTGGAGCAATGCCACTGGAGAGATGAGAAGGGTGGACTGTAGCGCGTGTAGGGCAGGTTTGGCTTTGAACAGGAGCAGAAATAGGGTAAATATGGAGCTGGAGTCTGGGGAAATTTTCTTCTGACTGGTACCATTTTCTGTATGGTAGTAAATAAGATTATCTTATTTACTAAAAGTGGTTGGGAAGGGTGACAAGTAAGCGGCAGTTGGAATGTTGGGATGTGTGAGATTGCTGGTTTCAAGTCAGCCAGAGTTGGAGCTACCTTCCCTCTAGGGGCAAGGCGATACCTTTGATGAAGCCATGAAACTTCACTGATAAGGCAAAGACCAAAGGATTCAGGCATCATGGTGGTAACATCCCTTTCTCAGCTCTCTGCCTAAGGTGTGATGTTGCAACTACCCGAACTGATTCAGAGACCCAGACCTGGTGAGGTGCACATTTGGGTTGGGGAGGCGGCAGTTGGCATATTAGGGTGGTGCTCTAAGGGAGGGAGGGTCCTGATCTTTTCTACTGTTCAACTCTGGAAATGGTCTCTGATAACAGACAATAATCACAATCTTCTGTTCTTAATCTGGGATGATATCAAAAAACTTTTCACATATCTTGATAGATAGATAGATTTGTACATTTTGCAAATGTGTATATATATATGTATATGTGTACATCTCTATGTATATACACACACATATGTGGTACGTGTTTATAGACAGAACAAGACAGAAAGCATGATTTATGAACCAAAGGGCTTTATTCATTGGATTTGTAGACTTGCATCTTACCCTTTCTCTAAGAAGAGGCGTAGTGATCTTGCTGAAGAACAATAATCACAAGTCCATTACTATCACTTTTCTTTCTGATCAGGAATCTTGATATGTTACTGTTAAGGGATCCTGAAGAGACAAAAAGCATAATTTAAGCTGTCTTAAGCAAAAGGTAAATTTACTGACTTAGATAATAGAACAATCTGACCCAAGGCACTGTCAGATCCAGTATCCATATGTGTCATCAGGAACCTGTTTCTTCTGAAAAAATTATATTGTCATGCTGGCTCTAGAAGCCAAGACAGGATTAGACATGGTGAGGATTTGGTTCTCCCTGTATCAATGTCAATTCAGGTCTTGTATCCAAGTGTTTCCTTTTCTAGTGTACAGCCATGCTCAGTCTGCTGCTTAGCTGTGTCAACTCCACTACAGGGGATAAGGGCTACCAAAGAAGCCCTCCAGCTTTCATACTTAGCCTTTCACTGCTGGTTAGTATCCCTTAGTTTCTCACTGTCCCTCTGTAAGGCATTGGCACAACTCTGTAATCACCCACTCTGTTGTCCTTTCAGGAACTGTCCTCCTATATCCTTCAAATGCTTGAGTTATTACACCTACCAGCATATTCCCTTTCAATTTGCTTTCCTAGTTGGAAAACATTTATCACCAGTGAAATCTTTAGCAGTTCAGCTACTATCTCTTTCTGGGGACTATCCATACATACTCCATATACTGCTCACAATGGCATCGACTTTACCCTATGTAAAGAAACACGTTTCAAAGTTTATCTTACTACCTGTTCTCTTGGAACAGCTCCAGCAGCATTTGTGTTAGTTTGGATCCTTCAAGAGTCATCTGCCAAGATGGGGTTAGATGTGCACGAGGTTTATGGTTGGAAAAGATAAAGGGGAAGGAGTTAGTGAAGGTGAGAACTTTCAAACAGTGATGCTGATCTGATAGCTGGAAGAGGAGAAGAAGGAAGGTGAATTCGGTTGGTAGAGTTTCACAGTGAAGCACAGTTCTACGAAAGTTTCAACCAAATCCATAGGAAGTCCTCAAGCCAAAATCTCCCATTGAAGTCATCCCACATTAGTAGCCCTGCCATAGTTAGTCTTGACTGAGAGGAGCTTACAGGAAGTTTGGCCTTGGCATGAGAATGGTGGAGAAAAAGGAAGGGACAGCAGCTGAGGCCATCAGTTAATTATGCTTTGATATGGGCATTTTCATGGCTATCTTCCACATAGTCTCAAGATGGCCTCTAGCAGGTAAAGAATTAAATCACTCCAAGTTTGAATCCAGAGGAAGACCGGCATCATTGTCCTAGCAAAAGCCATGAGGTTGACTTGGATTGGACCAGTGGAGGTTGTGTGCCTGCCCTGAGCTACTCACGGTAGCAGGGAAATTACATGCTCTGAATTACTCAGGTCTAGTTTTCATGCTCAACCTCCAGGATAGGAGTTGGAATTCCACATACCATGAGAACTAAGAGGCAGTGAGGGGCAGATTTCTAATCAAAATATGCACATATAGAAAATGTTTATTTTTAATTTTAATAGCTGTTGCATGATTGCTTTCCAAAGATACTATAGCAATTCATAGTTCCACCAAAGAGTCTAATGTTACATTCCCCCCAGCATTTTCATTAGCAATATGTGTTAACTTTCTTTTTAAATGTTTGCTAACTTAAGGGTATAAAGTCTTTGGACATTATCACTTTGATTTATAATTTTCTAGTGTTTACAAATTTTTTGCATATTCACTGGCTATTTGGGTTTGCTTTTCCGTAGACAGACTCCCCACATCCTTTTCCATTTTCCTAATTTTTTTTGGTCCTTGTCTTGTCATGTTATAAGAATAGCTTTCATATTATAGCTAATAGTCCTCCATTCTCTGCATTGCAACCGGGAAAGGAGAAAGCAGCCTTGATCTCTATACCTGTCTTCCCCTTCTCCATCTTTGTTGTCAAGACTAGATCCATAGTCCTTAGGGTGCAGGCAAGTTCAATATGCCAGGAAGGCCAGGCAGTAGCTCCATCATTCATTTTGGAAAACAAAATAAAATAAGCCCTAGTCAAGGACATATTTCCATCACCTACCTCTAAAACCACTTTCTCAGTATTTGCCCTTTTCTTTAAGTCATGTACTATTGTTCGTATTTCTGAAAAGTCTATATTGTTGCTATTACATCATTGTAACTACTAGGTCTACTTTTCTAATACACATTAAAATATATTCATAACTAAGAGAATAAAATACATTTGCATATCACCTAAAACACACTGTACTTTGGGACGCCACATTGGAGCTGGCCGAGAGGATCGCCAGGCTAGTGAAGGACAAGAGGGAGGATTTACAGAGCTGTAAGTGAGTTTTAGAGCCTCGTTGCTTATCAATTGCACAAACACTCCCATGGGCTGGTGTGGATGGTAGTTTGTTTACATTTGAGGAGAGGACCCTCAGAAAGGAGCAATTGCTTTACATGCTCTGGAGTGGTGGAAATTAGAGTTGGGTCTTTCTCCAAAAACAACAACATGAGAGGGAAAAGTTGTAGATTTTGGAGGGAACTAGACCTTGAGTTGGGTGGACAAACTGTAGGTAGTATTCGGGGCCCAAGAAGCCAGAGCCTTCCATCAACCAAGATTGTATTACAAACATTCTGCATTCTCGCTGGAACGTTAGGGGTTCTAAGGTTCTTCTAATAATGCTTGGGTCCAGGGCTTGGCAGCAGCGGTCTTAGCACCCAGGGCTGCAATGGCTCACCATCACTGAGCAAAGTTCAACTGTCCAACCTGGTCTCTGGTGCCCACCATATTCCTGTTGGCCGAGGTCGCCAGGCCAGAGGAGCGATGTGTTGGCTGCGGGCGTGGACCCAGACCTTCCTACAGATTTTCCTTTCCCTCTTTTTCATCCAACTGCTTGTCAGCTTCTCAGAGAATGATTTTGCCCAAATCTACAATTCCAAGGGCAATCAGAAACCACCACAAGGTGATAAAGAGGGTGAGTGATCCAAAGGCTAGAGGCAGGTGCCCCACACATTTTCCTCTTCAATTGTGCCACTGTAGTATGCTGAAACTCTCTTCTCAAATGTTGCCACTAGTGTTAGTGGGAAGACATTTCTAAAGGCTCATGATAGTTTTGCTGAAACCCAGTTAAACTGAACTCAATTCACTTTATCTAAAAATGCAAAAAGTAGATTAAAATGGTTTTAAGTTTGGAGAACTCATGCTTTCCCCCTCACTTTTGCCATGACCTATAGCATATAAGCAGTTGAGTTTTGTTCTAATCAGACTACATCCAGTGGTCATAGCTCCTCTTTTTTGTGTTTTAAGGTCATAGTAAATTGCTTAAATTTTTTTTCATAAGACGTAATTACTTCAGTTTGGAAGCTTCCCTTGGCTTCCCTCCCCCAAACTGTAGAAATTTTAAAACATTAGAAGTCATCCTGACTTGAATTCATAAGCCTGGAAATAAGGATTTTTGTATGCTAAATTGGAATTATATAGATAGAACAGGGATATAATTTGAATTACTTGGAAAATGTCCTATAAAGCCAAGATTGCCATTTTTATGAAGACTATAAGACAGAACAGATACTGCTGTCTGGTTTCCAGAGTATAACAGAATATGAGTATCTGCAAGCAAATCAGTTTTTCTTAGTAAACCAAACCCAAAGCTCTCAGCTTTACACTAAAATAAGAATCTTCTTTGAGGTGAGAGGAGTTTGAATCAAAAGATCTAGCTTGTTTTCTTTGGTTTTATATTTCCCATAAATTTCTCTCTTTTATAACCTGTTAGTCACCCCTATACATACTCCCGGAGGATTAGTGTTCAAATGCTATCCTGCCCCTTCTCCCCACAAACAGCACTTAAAACGATAGGCCTGCACATAGCAACAACAACTAAAAGAAAGAAATGGAAGCTTTGGATCAGAACAAAACAGCACAGCCCTGCAAGACTCTAAACACTACCATCATCCCTTAGAAGTAACTAGTAAGTTGCTAACTCCAATAATTTTCATTACTACTCCCAAATCTGGAGAGGAGCAAACCAAATGGGTGTCCTATTCTTTTCCTTGTTCTGCAGAGGAGAAGGGAAAACAGCTGCAGAGAAGTGAGTAGCATGAGAACCTAAGGAGAAGGGCTGACTCTGAGGGAAGCTCAGGTTTCTGAGCTGCATACAGCTGTATTTGGAAACAGATCTAGAGTCCACAGATAGCCCCTTTATGGAAATAGGAAACAGCTCTTTAGAGCAAACCATGAAATTAGAAAATGACAAAAATCTCAGAAGAGGGATAGAGTCAGATGGGCTAACAAAGTCTGCGCAGCTTTACTTACGCTCTCTCCCCTTGTCAAATGCTAAAAACAACCACATGAATAGAGAATAAACTGTAGTTTCTTGAAAAAAAAATCTCAAGGATATTGGTAAGGTTGTCAAGATCTCACCTACGCTGTGTCAGAACAAATGAAGAGTCTGAACAGTTATTCAAGCATTAGTAGGATAAAAAACAGAGCAACTATGCAAACACTTCATAGCAAAATAATGGAATAAAGGAGTATATGAAAGCAAGCAAAGAAAACAAATAATATACCCTAGAAGAAAACATAACTCAAGAAATTGATGAAAATTTTTCTGCAAGTGATTTTAGCTAAAGAGCAATCAAATGAGAAATAGATTCAGTGAAGCAAGCCTCAAAGTCAAGATAATAAGATATCAGAATGAAACAAAAAGGCGGACTGCTCCCAGGAAGTAATTGAAGGCCAAATAATTCTAATGTGAAGCAAGCCTTCTAAGTTTTCTTTCTTCATTTGTTTATTTCTCCTAATGGTAAACACTGCAAGAATATTTGTCATGTACATTCTAAGGATATTTATTCTATTGATCTCTAATAGCTGCCTCTTCCCTCTGTCCTCTATCCTAGAAGGTGCTATTACCTGGAGGGACATGGGATTTCACTTTCCTTCTTTTTTATTAAATCATAACTGTGTACATTTATGGGGAATAGTGTGCTGATTTGATATACAAGGTGGAATGCTTACATCAAACTGATAAACAACCATTTGGGGATCTGATCAAACTAAAAAGCTTCTGCACAGCTAAGAGTACTATAAGTAAAGCAAATGGACAGCCTTCGGAATGGGAGAAGATTTTTGGATGTTATGTTTCTGACAACAGTCTGATAATTAAAATCCACAGAGAACTCAATCAATAAGAAAAGAGCAAATAACCCCATTTCTTTGTGGGCAAGAAACTTGAACAGAAACTTCTCTGAAGATGACAAGCACATAACTAATAAACACATGAAAAAATACTCATCATTGCATGGTGCCTCTGAATCAAGGATTAGGGCACCGGCCCCTTATACTGGGGGTGGTGGGTTCAAGCCAAGCCCTGGCCAAAACTGAAAAAAAAAATACTCATCATCTTTAATCATCAGAGAAATGCAAATCAAAACCACCCTAAGATATCATCTAACTCCAGTAAGATTAGCCTACATCACAAAATCCCAAAACTATAGATGTTGGTGTTGATGTGGAGAGAAGGGAACACTTCTACACTGCTGGTGGGATTGCAAACTAATATGACCATTTCGGAGAATTCTCAAAGAACTAAAAGTAGACCTATCATTCGATCCTGCAATTCCTCTACCAAGTATCTACCCAGATGATAAAAAATCATTTTACAACAAAGACATTTGCACCAGAATGTCTCTTGCAGCCCAATTCGTAATTGCCAAGACGGGGAAGCAGCCCAAATGCCATGGATTTAGATTTGAAATCCCATGAATGGATTTCACTTTTTTTCCCCTGGTAAACTGCTCAATCTCTTCTGTCACCTGCATACCTAATTCTTAGTACTAAGTTTCCAATGTTATGTATACTCAGTGATTTCTGTTTTCCTGCTGGATCCTGACTGATGTAGCCACTTTAAGACAAAAAGCACTGTTAGATTTTGAGCAGCAGAAAAGTGGTAGGAGGGCTAGGGGGAATGGCACTAAGCTGTAAATGCTGTTGGGGAACCAGAAGACAAAACTTGTTCTCCACTTTTGGCTGATGTAAAGGAAGGGTGAGAGGATTAAAAAAATTTTTTTAATTAAAAAAAACCGGGACAGGTCGATGTGGATTCTGGAAACATTAGGAGCATGTGACTCACTTATGACTCACTTTCTGGAGTTTGCTCTAAGAGATCACCAGGATCATAGATAACATGGGGCTAACATGGCTCTCAACCAGTAAGTAACAATAGCAGGAAGAGGCATCTGAACAGATGGACCCAAGAACTGCTTTACGGAGTCTCTTGAACAGGAGAATTTTGTAGGGAAAGGGTGTGAAGCCCTCAAATTCCTAAGATACTGGGTGGGGTATAGGTGGGGTAGCTCTCATCAGAGCTAGCAAAATTGAAGACAACAAAGTCATTCTGAGAGAATATGTGAACCTCATATCTAGAAGCCAAAGCAGGACCACAGACAATAGCACACACTTATAACAAAGGGGAAAGACGAGATTCAGCACAGTGGAGGCTATTGAGGGAGGAAGAAGGACCTTGGGTCATCATCCCTGCTTCCAGGGCAACACATAGCCTTCATTTCCCACAGGAGTAGAGCATACTTCCCTCCAAAAAGGGAAGGAGCAACCCTGAGCTTAGCTAAATATTTACTCAAAGGAGACTGAGTTTATTGGCTGAACTCAAATTTACAGGTTTAAAGTTTTCAGCCATTGGTAAAGGCCTATATCAAATTCTACCTCTTTCAGGATGCATCCCTCAATCCCTCCCATCTGAGCGAGTAGTTAGTTGCTTTTACACTTAGCTGTCCCTCTCTGACAGATCTACTTCATCCAAGAAGCAGGAGAATACAAATATCAAGGGCAGCAGCTCAGATTGCCTGGACTTACCTCCCAGGTCTGTGCCTTATTAGGCTCTTATTTACTGTGTCAGTTTCCTTATCAATAAAATAAGAATAAAACAGTATTAATGTCTTCCTCCAATGGTGGTTGTGAGGATAAAATGAGTTGATATATATTATACATGCAGAACACTGCCTCAGATATGGTAAGTGTCCAATAAACATTATATAGTCATGTGTCACTTAATGATAGGGATAAGTTCTGAGAAACGTATCATTAGACAATCTTCACAGAGATATCCATGAAGCAAGTATAGACTATTATGGAAAAGATTAAGGATCTTGGAAATTAAAAAAATAATCAAGATGAACATAGCTGAAGAATGGATTATCAAGCTCAACAATTGAGCCATGGAATTCTTACAGAATCCAGTACCAAAGAATAAGAGATACAGAGCATGTGGGAAAAAGAGAGAAGAGTTCATGCCAACAGTGTGATAGAAGTTCAGGAGGAGAGAGGAGAGAAAAGAAAGAGGGAAAATAATGGGAGAAAAATTTACAGAAAATGGGTTTGAAACTAGAACACATAAATAGATTAAGTAAATCATGCTCTAGAAGGTGTTATAAAATAAAAACATTTGGATACCTAAAGAATAAAGAATTTATCGTTCATAGACGTCTGAAAAAAAATTCTCAAGGATATCATCCAGCAAAGTGAAAAATAATTCTAAGGGGAAAATGTGGGATTCAAGAAAGAGTGGTAAACAAAGGAACTAGTAAAACTTAGAGTTAACTCTGAATAATTGATTATAAGTCAATAGCAATTTAAATATAGCAAGTCTAATAATTATTTCTATTTAATAGCTTCACGGTGTGAGAAGAAGAGGAGAGTAAAAACAAATTAGGATCCTTGTGTAGGTAAAGAATGTAGATCCTGATTAGATGATGATAGAAAAATAGATATAGAATATCTCAAAATTTTTAAGTAGAATAGCTCAAAAATAGAAATAGGATGTATGTCTTTGAAACTACTAGAGGAAATAAAGGAACAACAAATAAATTGATTAAATAAGATATACCTTGCAAATGCTACTGAAAAAAGGAAAGGTAGTGTAGTAATATCAATATTAAACAAAATGGAATTCAAGTCAAAAAGTCAGTAAATAGAAGAATAAATGACATTCCACATTGACATAGAGTACATACTAATAACTAACACACCAAGATGACATATTACGAACCTTTATTTACCTAAAAACATAGTTTTAAAATAGATGCAGTAAAAGCTGACAGAGACAAAAAGAATATTTGACGGATTTAAAACCACAGGGACTCACTTTACATGCCTATATCAGAAATCCACAGATTTTCATATCCCAGATGAAATTTAAAAAAAATTAAAAAAGGAAAATTTAAAAAACGAACAGAAATCCACAGATAAAGATACACATATAGAATTTTAATGTATAAAATCTTGTTATCCATTCCCCACTTTCTTCTCTTAGCTGTTCTTAAAAAAAATTCTCACCCAGATAAAGTTTATTTTATAAATTATTAATTCATTGCAATGCCAATCAAAAAGAAAGTTTTTTTTTGTTTTGTTTAACCCAGGAAATTATTACTTTTATATGTACTTTTTTTTTTTTCAGGTTAATGTGAGGGTACAAACAACAGGGTCACAATATTTGTATTTGTTAGGTAGAGTCCCTCTTGTGGTTGTGTCCTACACCCAAAATGTGTGCCATACACCCCTACGTTGTGCCTATTAAGTGGGAGCACCCCAAACTCTCTTCTCTTCCTTCCTTTGATTCCCCTCCCCCAAACTTGAATTGAATTGAGTTTTTCTCCTCTCTGGGCATGAATTAAATAGTCTACTGGCTTCATATAAGTATGGAGTACATGGGATATTTGCATTTCTTTTTTTTATTGAATCATAGCTGTGTACATTAATGCATTTATGGGGTACAATTGCTGGTTTTATATACAATTTGAAATACTTAGAACAAACTGGTTAACATAGCCTTCACTGCACTTTAAGACATTTATACTCTACACTTAATAGATTTGACATGTACCCTTGTTAAATGCACCATAGGTGTGGTCCCACCAATTGCCCTCCCTCCACTCATCCTCCCCCATCCCCTGGATATTTGCATTTCTACTCTTGTGATACCTTACTAAGAAGAATGTGTTTCAACTCCATCC
>CAUYRH010032800.1:0-38435 GCA_963574655.1 Perodicticus potto | reverse complement strand
GGTTTCATATACAATCTTAACTACATAGCCTTCCTGGCATTTTCTCAGTTATTATATGAAGACATTTGTATTCTGCATTTAGTAAGGTTCACCTGTACCCTTCTAAGATGCACCGTAGGTGTGGCCCCACCAATTACCCTCTCTCCACCCCAACCTCCCTCCACCCCTCCTTACCTTTGCCCCTTTCCCCATATTCTTGTGTTATAGTTGGGTTATACCCTTCATACAACAGCTATAAATTAGCTCCATAGTAGGGCTGAGTACATTGGATACTTTTTCTTCCATTCTTGAGATACTTTCCTAAGAAGAATGTTCCAGCTCCATCCATGTAAACATGAAAGAGGTAAAGTCTCCATCTTTCTTTAAGGCTGCGTAATATTCCATGGTAGACATGTACCACAATTCATTAATCCATTCATGGATCGATGGGCACTTGGGTTTCTTCCATGACTTAGCAATTATGACACTACTGGGACCTGATCAAACTAAAACGCCTTGATCTTATTGAGAAAACCATCTCATATGTGTAGGACACTCTGTGATGAAGACTTTGATGGATCTTTTGCTTCACCTGATGCCTAGGAAATGATGGCCCTAATCAGATCCTCATGACATTAAGAAATACTACTGACTAGGGCCAGTGTCTACGTGGTGGCCTTGTCCAGTGGGTCTTCCCTTGGGAAGAGGCATTATATTTTATATCTGGAACTTCCTGTAGACAATGGCCATTTGAGAGGACTGTTCCTCATTGTCTCTTCAGACATAGACTAGCAGCAAATTTGACAGCAGCAGTCAATTTCAGCTTCTGGGAGAGTGGTTCTGGGCTATATTCCATGAGACCTGGACTACCTTGGATAACAAAACCTACCTGCATGCCCACCAAGGAAGCAATTCTGATGTTGCTATCAATAACATCTTGCTCATAGATGAGAGAGAGAGAGAATTTTGGTTTCCAAGAGTTTGGCATAAATGTTGCTCTGATAGGAATAAGAAAATAGCTTTGGCTATGTCCATAATCAGACTTAATTTCTTCTTAGTGATGAGAGAGAATAACTACTCTGCTTTTCCATCAAGGAAAGAAGAAGCAAGGTCTGAGCCACTTCAAAGGAGTCCTAATTTTTTAAGTAAGAACTTCTTAGAGGAGAAAATAAATGTACAGAATGTCTATTCCTTGCGAGCAAAAAATGTTTCAGTGGGACCCTCTGGCTCTAGAAAGATAGTCACCAGCAAATATTCATCAGTGAATCTTGCTTGTTGAAATTACTAGTGTAGTGATCAAATGATTTTTATATTTCTCTCATTCTGAGTTAAGTTTATTTTGTAAAATCACTCCTATTTTCCAAAAAGATTAAGTGACTGGACTTTTGATGATAGTCTGAATGAGATAATCTAAAATCCCTTTATAAATGCCAGCTAAAAATATTATATTACAAATACCCTATTTATGCATAGACATGGTCCCAAGGAAAGATATTCCTGAGATGCCAAATATAATGCAAACTAAAAACTAAAATCCAAGAGACCTGAACTGATCCCATAGCAGCCCTAGGGGTCTTTTTGTGTTCTTAGTAAATAAGGGATATTGGTTTTAATGACCTCACAGGAAATGAAATGAGATCCTGATCCTGTTTTTGATGAAGAATAGAATTTATACTTAAGTATTAAAGCTAGGTTTCTAGAAATATTTCATATTCTGTAAAAAGGATAGACTAGAAAATACCAAGAAAAAAGTTTAGGGAAAACAAAGGATTGCGTGTCCTGATCTGGCCTCTTGGTGAGAAAAAATTCTCACAGGCCCATTCATACACACCTTTAGGATCAAATTTAAGCTATCTACAGAACCTACACACAAATATACATAAATAATTATTCCCAGCCAGTGATATCTTTACAGCATTTGATAAATGCAAAAGAAAAATCAATTTAGAAAGCATGTCTTTAATCAAGGCTGCATAAGTTTTCAACTGATAAAGTCCTTTAAACATAAGCTTACAATGAAACCTTACAAAATATATGAGAAAAATTTTTTGCTTCTTAAGATCAGCAGATACAAAGAACAATAGGATTAGATGTTTAAGAACCTCAGATAATAAAACTATAAGATAGGAATGACATGCCTAATATTATTAAAATTAAAAATCTAAAACAATAATAAAAAGTCAGGAAAAAACATTCTCTAAAAAGAATCAATTATTATCAAGCAACCTTTCCTCAAAATACATGAACCAAAAACTGACAGAACTGAAAAGACAAATAGACAATTCAAGAATAGTAGTTGGAGACTTCAATGGCAAGCTTTCAATAACATCAATAACGTATTGAACAGGCAGGCAAAAGATCAACAAGGAAATAGAAGACTTGAAAAATGCTATAAATCAACTAGACCTAACAGACATTAATAGAACATTCCACCAGCAAGAGCAGAATAGACAAGTACACATGGCACATTCTCTAGGATGGACTATGTTTTAGGCCATAAAATAAATTTCAAAAAATTTAAAAGAACTTAATCATACAAATAAATTCCCCAACCACACATAATATTATTTAAAAATAATTACAGAATAAAATTTGTTTTAAGTTCATAATATGTGGAAATTCATCAATACACTTCTAAATTATCAATGGGTAAAAGAAGTAATCTCACAGGAAATTACAAAATGTCTTGAGATGAATGAAAGTAAAAACATGACATACCAAAACTTAGAAGATGTCCCTAAAGTAATGTGCAGAGTGAGATTTATAACTGGAAATATCTATATTAAAAAATAAGGAAGATACAAAATCAATAACCTAACCTTCTGCCATAAGAAAGTAGGAATAGAGTGGTAAACAAAACACCCCCCAAAATTAAGACTAAAGCAGAAAATAATGAATAGAGAATAAAAAGGCAATAGAGAAAAACAATGAAACTAAAAGTTGATTCTTTGAAACATTCAACAATATTGACCAACATTTACCAGACTGATCAAGAAAAAAAAGAGAGAGAGAGAGAAAACTCAATTATTGAAATCAAGAATGAAAAGGGAAATAACCAAACAATTACAAACTATCAAACAACTATATGCTATAAATTAGTGAATTTAGATGAAACAAATGCCTTACTAGAAATACATAAACTACTACAATTTACTAAATAAGAAATAAATCTTCTGAAGAGAAATTTTAAAAGTGAAGGAATTAAGTTAATAATTTAAAAACCAACTGGTTTTTAAACTCAGTTCCAGATGGTTTCAAAGATGAATTTTAACCAAACACTTAAAGAGTAGTTCATGCCAATCCTTCACATACTCTTACAAAACATAGAATAAGGTACACTTCTCAATGCATTCTATGAGGCCAAAACTACTCCACTACCAAACCAGACAACGAAATCATATGAAGAAAATTATAGACCAATATAGCCTTTAAATATAGATGCAAAAATCCTCTGCAAATTACTAGCAAACTAAAAGTAATGTAAACAAATGATTATACACCACGAGCAAGTGGAAATTATCCCAGAATAAAATATCATATTAACAGAATAAAGGAAACCTATAAAAATCAATAATGTAAAATATCATATAAATAGAATAAAGGAAAAACACATCACCAACAAGCACATGAAAAGTTGCTTCACATCACTAGTCATCAGGGAAATGTAAATCAAAACCACAATGAAATACCACTTCACACCCACTAGGATGGCTAGAATGGAGAAGTCAGAAAATAAATGTCATGGAGGACGTGGACAAATTGAAACCTTTAGGCACTGTTAGTGGGAATGCAAAATGATGGCGCAGCACTTTGGAAAGTAGTTTAGCAGTTTCTCCAATTGTTAAACATAGGCTTACCATATGACTCAGCAATTTCACTCTTGGGCATGTGCCCCAAGGATATTAAAAATGAAAACACATGACCACACAAAAACGTATTTACAATGTTAAGCATTATTTATATTAACCATAAGGTGAAACAATCATGTATCCATCAACTGAATGATAAATGAATGAACAATATGTGACACATCCACACCATGAAATATTACTTAGCAATAAAAAGGAACAAAGTGCTGATACATGGAATAACAAGGATGAACTTTTTTTTTGTTTTTTGAGAGACAGTTTCACTTTATCACCCTCGGTAGAGTGCCATGGCGTCACACAGCTCACAGCAACCTCTAACTCCTGGGCTTAGTCGATTCTCTTGCCTCAGCCTCCCGAGTAGCTGGGACTACAGGCTCCTGCCACAACGCCCGGCTGCTTTTTGTTTTTGCAGTTTAGCCGGGGCCAGGCTTGAACCCACCACCCTCGGTATATGGGGCCGGTGCCCTACTCGCTGAGCCACAGGCGCCGCCCAACAAGGATGAACTTTAAAAACATTATGTTAACTGAAGTCAGACAGAAAGACCACATAATACACGATTCTATTTGTATGAGAATTCCCGAATAGGCAAACATGTAAAGACAGAAAGTAGATCAGTGTTGCTTGGGACTGAGGGAGGAAGTAAAATAGGGAAAACTGATAATGGGTAGAGCATTTATTTTACTTTTCTTATGTAATAGTTGCACAACTCTGTGAGTATACTAAAATCCAAAGAATTGTCTACCTTAAATGGGTTAATTTTATGACATATAAATTATATTTAAGGATAGATGCTTTTCAAAAGAAGGAATTATGAGGTAGCACTAAAAATTAAAGAGGTGGTATGGGCTGAATTATGCCCCCTCCCCAATTCATATGTTGAAGACTAATTCCTAGTAACTCAAAATATGTCTGCATTAGGAGATAGGGTCTTTAAAGAGGTAATTAAGGTAACATTAGATCATATGGATGGACACTAATACAACATGACTGGTGTTCTTAAAAGAAAAGGAGCTTAGAACACAGATAACACACAGACCAGGAGGTAACTGTGTGAAGGCACGGTGAGAAGACATCCCTCTGAAAACCACAGAGAGAGGCCTCGGAAGAAACCAAACCTGCCAGCATCTTGATCTTAGACTTGTGGTCTCCAGAACTGTGAGAAAATAAACTTCTGTTGTTTAATCCACAGTCAGTGGTATTTTATTATAGCAGCCCTAGAAAACTGAAACTGATAGAAAACATGGAAGAGAAGCAGGAACACAGAGAACAGACCGAAAGGTTCTAACATACCTGTTACAAGAGTTCCAGAAGAAGAAAATAAAAAGACTAGAGAACAGGCAATACATGGATATAAAGAAATATCTGAATTGATCAGAGTAATGAACATTCTGATACAGAAACTAGATAAAGGCATTTCAAAAAAGAAACAATAGAAACTACACATCAATATCCCTTATGTCAATAAATGAAAAAAAGGCATTTAATAAAATCTTATGTTCATTCCTGCTAAAACTCTCATCAAACTAGAATAGAAGGTAACATTTAAAAACTTGTAAAAAGGCATCTATGAAAAACATACAGTTAACATCAGACTTAATGTTAAAGACTGAATTCTTTCTTTCTAAATTGGGAATGAAGCAAAGATATCTGCTCTCACCACTCTTCAGCCTTGTACAAAAAATTCTAATGAAAAAAAAGATACATGTTTTAAAAAGAAGATTAATAAAACCATACCTATTTATAAGTGATTTCATTGTCTCTAAAAAAGGTGTCATAAAATCTATTTTTAAAGATATAGAAAACAATGTCAACATATGGCAACACACAAAACTTAATCATATTTCTCCATATTAACAATGAACAATTGGAAACTCATTAAGAAAACAATACCATTTACAAAGCTCCCAATTCTTAGGTTCATGGGGAAAAGTTAATATTACTGTTTCAAGTAAGAAGAGCCCTTATCAAAATTCAAAAGGTGACATATTGTATGATTCCACTGACATGACATGTGGGAGAGGCAAACCTATAGCAACTTACTAAAAAGATTAGTAATTGTCAGTATAAGGGTTGAGGGTGACATTACTGAAAAGGGAAGCATGAAAGTTTTAGGGGTGATGAAACCATGTCATATCCTGCTTGTTGTTGGGGTTTCATGAAGCCATACATACATTAAAACTCATAGAATCATACACCAAAATAAAAAAGAAAGAAATAGAAATAATTTTACTGTATGCTAGTTTTAAAACAAAAGAAATAAAAAGAAAGTGAATAAACAAAATACTCCTAAAAGGGGTTTTATGAAAAGAAATCATAGAAGATTTCTCCTGACCCTTCACATATGCACCACAAGTGTGATCAAAATTGTTTTCACATAGTAAATGAGAAAATATCATGAATGTTACATTAATCAGGTGGATAAAAATATCTCCGATAAAAAAAAAAATATGGTTCAAATATCTCTGACTAAATAGAGCAACATTAACTTCTATGGTTAACTTGTAAAAAATTTCTAAGTCTTTTTTAGAACTTCAAAAATATGGGCATAGAATATTGGTTTTTGTTTTGCTTTGTTTTGTTGTTGACAGAATCTCATTCATTCTGTCACCCTGGCTAGAGTGCAGTGGGGTCTTCATAGCTCACAGCAACTTCAAACTCCTGGACTCAAACCATCCTCCTGGCTCAGCCTCGTGAGTAGCTGGGACTCCATGACACCCAGCTAATTTTTCTGGTTAGAGGTAGGGTCTTGCTTTTGCTTAGGCTGGTCTTGAATTCTTGAGCTCAAGGGATCCCCCTGCCTCAGCCTCCCAGGTTCATGCTAGGATGAGCATGAACCACCACATTCAGCAGCATAGTTTTTTATTTATTTATTTTTTTAAGTTAAATTCATTGGCATAGACAAGCAAATTAAAAAATTCAAGATGTAAAGGAGATTCTTTGGCCTGATTTGTCTGACTAGCAGATCACAATGATTATTTCTAAATATCATATTCAAAGTGCTTCAGGCATGAACTATAAAAGGGCTCAGTTTTGTCTCATGACTAAGCTGTTTAGTATAGAATCTCAACTCTGGCATGTAATTATAAATTGATACATTGTCCAGGTGAATGGGTGATTCATCATGACTATTGAAATGTTTGGAAAATAGAGATCAAGAAAAATAACATAGATAAAGATGGGCTGTAAGAGTGACCTTTTAAAACCAGCACACATGGATCTTTTGAGATAGTGATCCACTATTGTCCTAGGGAAATCTGAATAAAAATTACTATAGAATTAAGGAATACAAATTCATGCCAAATGTGTCTTCTGATTTTCACATGATGCCTATATTAGAGTAATTGACCAACTGTAAGTAGCTTAAATGAGGGAGAAAACTTAGGTTCTTCTCACTGAAATATTCCAGACCACTCAGGCTGACATTAACTTTCTGACTTGTTTCTCTCTTTGTCTTTCTCTCTATTTCCTATTATGTTGGTTTTATCAGGAAAGACCTCATTCATCGCAGCAGCAAAGATGGCCTCCAGGAGCTCCATGGATACTTATTCTCTACATTTTTTTTTTTTTTTTGGTAGAGACAGAGTCTCACTTTATGGCCCTCAGTAGAGTGTCGTGGCATCACACAGCTCACAACAATCTCCAACTCCTGGGCTTAAGTGATTCTCCTGCCTCAGCCTCCCAAGTAGCTGGGACTACAGGCACCTGCCACAACGCCCGGCTATTTTTTTTTGCAGTTTGGCGGGGGCCAGGTTTGAACCTGCCACCCTTGGTATTTGGGGCTGACGCCCTACTCGCTGAGCCACAGGCGAAGGAGAAGGAGAAGGTGCATTTTAGAAGGAGAAGGAGGAGGTGCCTCTGGCTCAGTGGGTAAGGCGCCAGCCCCATATACTGAGGGTGGTGGGTTTGAATTTGGCCCGACCAAACTGCAACAAAAAAGGGCGTTGTGGTGGGTGCCTGTAGTCCCAGCTACTAGGGAAGCTAAGGCAAGAGAATCGCCTAAGCCCAGGAGATGGAGGTTGCTGTGAGCTGTGTGACGCCATGACACTCTACTGAGGGCGATACAGTGAGACACTATCTCTACCAAAAAAAGAAAAAAGAAGGAGAAGGAATCTCTTTTTGCCGACCTATGTATCCACACCCTCCTTCAGGACTCCCAGCAGTTCTGCCTCTGATGACAGTCCTATGGCAGGTGGGAGGACAGGTAGATTGAAAGAAAAAGTACAGGTAAGGCAAAACAGAAACAGATTCCCTGCAACGGCTGAACTATTTACAAACAAAAGTTATTTAACCTTCATGTTGGAATAATCCACTGTCCTTTTTTGTTTTCTAAACTCAAACTACACCAAAACATAAAGGACGGTCAATTTAAAAGACAGGAAGCCCAAAAGAGCATAAAATACAATAAAATAAAATATAGAGAGGGCAATCCAGGTAGTATTTTGTGAGCAAAGTAGACGCTACCATATGGTAAAAATACAAAGTGTTGGCTAGATCATGGCCTTCTAAGGTGAGTGTTTAAAGAGTGGTAGTAGTAGCCAGGTGCATTAGAATACTTACAAGCTTTGGGGTACAACCGACAATACAGATATGTTGTCTGGCTCCCAATCTTGCTCCTGCTACTTCTTGGAAGTTTTCACTTTTTGCTTTTCATTTCTGGAGTCAGAGCCTTAATTTCTTTGGGTTTTGCTTTCTTCACTTGTCCGATGGGGATAATTGTACCTTTCTTGGATGGTTGATGCAAGAATTAAAACACATGACGCACATATAACATGTGTCCTTGCAGTAGGTCCTCAATATAAGCTAATTTTCTGGAGTGACGTGTATGGTTAATATGGGTTTGATTCCCCTGTTATTTTGTTAGCCATTTCCCCTCTCACTTGATGGTATTTAACACAAATGAAAACAAAACTAGTTCGTCTAAGTAGCATGGAATGTGAGTAGAATTAATAATAAATTACTCTCACTGTATTTCTGGTAATGAAAAAGACAAGCATATAAAAAAATTAATTACACCTTGTTAAACGTCAGAAATCCAGTAGGAAGGAAAGACAGAACAGGACACCTACTGAGTCACAATCATGGTATGGCAGGCATTTTGAGAAGAGAGAATATTATGCGTCATGTTGTCACTGTTGTCCTGTCAGTCATTGGTGACTGGGGCCATGTGAGGCCCCGGATAATGCACAGCTGCTCAGCACAACATCCACACCAAAGAACATGGCAACATCTCAGGTTTGACCCATTTTTACAAATTCAAAATAGTATTTTCCTTTAGGAAATACTAAAGGAATGGATTGAATTCTTGAATTTATACTTTTAGAGTTTTGCATTCAAATTTTAAAGATGACACCTTCACGTACCTTATTTCTCAAAAAATAGGTGACTAGTAGACTGAAAAATGTTTATGGATAGAGCAGAAAAATATTCCCTTCTACTTGCAAAATGGCAAACCTCTCTTATCAGCCTGTGGGAAGAACATTTAAAGCAGAGAGTTCAAGAGTGTTTAGTTTTCAGTAGCTGTTACTTTGGGCCCACAATTGAGATTAAATGACAGATAAGGGATTTTCATCAGAAGTCATCTCTGTGAGTTTAATGAAAAATAGAAAAACTAGGCCAGGCACGGTGGCTCACGCCTGAAATCTGGGAGGCTGAGATGGGTGGATCCCCTGACCTCACCAGTTGAGACCAGCCTGAGCAAGAGTGAGATCTCATCTCAGAAAATAGCTGGGCGCTCTGGCAGGCACCTATAGTCCTAGCCTGAGGAGGCTGAGGCAAGAGAATTGCTCATGGCCACGAGTTAGACGTTGTTGTGACATCATGGCACTCTGTTGAGGGTGACAAAGTGAGACTCTGTCTCAAAAAAAAAAAAAATAAAAAATAAAAAGAAAGAAAGAAAAAAGAAAGAAAGACAAAGAAAAATAGAAAAACCAAAACTGAATCAATTTTCACAGCCTAACAACGTATGATTATAATGTACCTTGGATGTGGTTTATTGTGGTAAAATTTAGAAAAATCCACAGGTATCATTTTAAAGTGCATCCAAATGATAGTCTTATGAAATGTACATAGTTATAGAGTTACATGTTTGTGGGAACTTTTCATTTTTTTGCTGTTCGGCCTGCTTTCAAAATATTCAAATATATTTGGCTTTTGTAACTTTGCTAATTAAACCTTCTAAAACAGATGGAATTATAGAAATTACTGGGTTTAAAATACCATCTTAATTGGTTGACGATCTATGTGACACGTAGTGCCATCCGTACTGTATAAAATAGATACGGATGGCTCCAAAGTGATGGCATGCCAATTAATTTCTCTTTAACTCTTTCAGTTAAATTTCGTTTTCTTCATTATTTTGTTCCCTTCCCATTAGCTTTACTCCAAGCAAGTCTGATCAACCTTAATGGTGAAGATACAGGTTCTACCGTGAGACTATATTGGAGAGTTTGTGACTGAGGGGTGAGGAGAATCTGAATTTACCTTCTTTCCAAAGAAAACAAATGACCCAAAGAGGAGTCTTGAAGCATGCATATGGCTGTCCCCTCAAGTGGTGCACAGATTAATCTTTCTCCTTCTAACAGCGATTGCCTAATGTGTGCAGACAACCATATTCCTCTGATTTTTCTAGAATAGTCTGATTTCAAATATCTATCTTACTGCTCCACTAAGAACACTTGGATTTATCAGATTGCACAGTTTTGAGTTGAGATGGAAAGCTCCAATTACTATATGTATAATAAGAATTTTGGAAGATTTAAAAAGACTGCTTCATTCGTGTCTCTGTGCCTTAAGATCAATAATCTGTTTGAATAGGACTCGCCTAGACCTCCAAAGATGGCAACTTTGAGGCCCACAATGAAGGCCTCAATTAAATAAACCTGCTGTACCCAGCAAAATACCATGCAGTTTTAATACCATACTATAATTTTTTGGCTACTGTTGGCTAACAAAATTAAACTCCACTATTTCTTTCAAACATCTCGATTTGCCATTTAGATGTGATATTAAACACACTATGCCCCTTTGTTGCCATGGGAACCGGTCTGGGCCCTCATGGGTGACAGGAAAGTACCACCGCACTGGTTTCTGTTTGAACACACGTCGCTGGGTTTCGCCTTGCAGCGGGAGGAGAAGGGAGGCTGGAGTCACCACACTTCCCGCAGCAAGGTAAATCCGCGCATCAAATAACACTGCGAGCTTGGGAAATCGCCCACAGCAGGACAGATTACCTCTTACAGTCACTGTGGAGAATGATTCAAATTCTAGCTTTAATGTTCCCGGATAGAGCTCTTCTCCTCCTCACCAATGTGACATTTTGCAGACATTTCCTATATCAAGGAAATATTTAATTGAAACGTGCTTCTGAGAATGCCTACCGAGCTGGCCCGAGGCATCTTCCAACGTTGCAGGGGTCAATTAAAAGAACCAATCAACTGTTTTTAAAACTTTACAATATTTTCTACAAAAGGGTGGAGGGAAAGAAAGTGGACAAAAAGTAATGTTAAATAGCATGGAGCATGACTAATGGCGCTAGCATGTTAAAATCATTGGGAAAATGTCCTTGGAAGACAAATGAATTTTCAGCAGAATAATTAACTTAATTAACAAATTTGCATGCATATTCATCAGGCTATTGAAGTCTTTCCAGCCCAGCTTGATGAGCGTTGGTGTAATAATTGTCTCATTTACATTCTGCAATCTACTACAATTTAGGGCATGCAAAAAAAGCCGACCTCTTCCCTCTGACTTTCTTTGGGACCGTGGTCCTAAAAACAAGGCCTTCACCCTTCCATGGCCTTTGGGTCAGGCCTTTTGCGAGAACCCCCAGAGAGTGCTGACTGTGGCTTCCCCTCCCCCAGCTTTCCTTGTCTTTCTTCTTTTTATTTTTTTCCTTTTGGCCCAGGTTCTCTGTTTTTGCCTCCGCTTGCTCTCCTGGGTAAATCTTGGCACCAGTTCTGACTTCAAATCTCTTGGGTCGCCAGACTGCATCATGTAAAAATTGCCATTTCCCTCTATCTCTGCAGGGCAATCTTTAAAGGCAGTAAGGTGTGACGCTCCAGACTGGCAGCTTGGCAAGACAGAGCCCATGGATACCAGCACACGGGAATCTGGACGGTTCACTCTGACAGCAGTCAGCACTGGGAACAAAAGGAATGAAGAGGAAAAAAGCGCAAATGTATTTTTACATATTGTAGGCATATGGCCACAAGACCAGCAGAAATATATTTAATTACCAATTGCATGCATTGAGGAGAAAAACATTGGAAAGGGGGGAAAAAACTGTGTGCACAGCAATATTATTCCACTTTAACTTTTCACCTCAGTTTTTTTTTCTTTTTTAATTGACGATGAAAGGGAATGTGGATTAGAATTGCAAAGGTTTATCTGCTGGAATCCTCTCAAATGCCATGTGGGTTTTTGACATGACTTCCTCAACGGCATACCATTACCAACAGAAATCTAAAAGTTCTAAAATTTTATTTTAATTATGAAATAATTTGACTAACATTTGGGGGCAGGGCAGATCTGATTTGAAATATAACAATTGGACAATCTCATTGTTGTGTGAAAAATGTACTTCTGATGTTGCCCATTAGTTTAGGCCTTGACGGTTAACAAATAACCCTTGAAAAATTAAATTCTTTATTCTTTTCCATGAAATCAGAATGTCCTAACCCACATTTATTGTCCAGCATTGTTTTAGCTTCTGGAGGTGTAAAGGTAAATCAGAGAACATCTCCTCACTAAAGAAGCTCATAGTACAGGATGGGAGACAAATACACAGATACAGAATTATAATATCATACTATTCAGTATATTAAAATTACATTTAATTGAAATCACAAATCACAATTATAAAACACATAGTACAATCTATGTAGTGTAACAATGTAGGTATATTGGGTCATAGAGAATTGATTAGGTCAATTGTCAGTTACATGGGAGGACCCCGGAAATAACCTCTTTCCAGGAAAGCTGATTAAAAAGATGAGTCAGGAGGAAAAGCCAGGGAAGAAGGTAGTTGCATTTTGCAGAAAGGCAAACGGGCCAAAGGAGTCAAGTAATAGGGCCAGGGAAATATGTGTGCTCACTGAGTTTGGGAAACAGAGGGGCTTGCACTTCCATCCTTGGCAGAAAAGAAAACCACAACCCCAAGAAAGCGACCTGCCAGGAATCCTCTTGTTTGTAGCTTCCTGGCACTGACGTCCTCCCTGTTAGCCCGGGTTTTCTGTTCTCATCCCTCTCTCTGAGATCCGGTGAGGCCGGTGGGGGCTCTGCAGGTGACCTGCATACTGTGGCCCTGTGCTGATGCAGGTTCTGCCCAGTTGACTGGCCTTACAGCCTGTCTCTGCAGCCCAGATAATGGTTCAGAGGCTTGTTAATGCGTGCTTCACCTTACAGAGCAAATATCATCGTGAAAAGATTTTTGTAAATTTACTTTTTTGTAAATCACCTGCATAATAAAAACACTAGGGGTGCTGGCTATTTAAAGAAACCCTGTAGTGAATCTTTTCATAACATAGAAGCCAGTCCTTAATTAATCTTTCTTTTTCCTGCCCCCCATCAGGTAGACCTCTGCCTCTGTGGCTTTTTTTCTAAGAGGAAGCAGCATGGACTACAATGCCAAGAACAGGAGGCTAAGAGCCGGGATTTCCAGAGGAGGAACTGCCACTGGCTTGGGGATAACAGCACGACCTTGGGGTTAGTTCCACCTCCTGCCAATGTCAGAGTCGGACAGGTGGACCTGAGCCGGAATTCTGCTTTCACCATCCACCAACTTCATTTGGCCATTCACTTGTCCTCTTTGAATCTCAGTTCTTTACCGTATTCGGGGTTGTTATATATTTCAAATGAAAAGGTGTCCCTGAGGGCTGGTACAATAGCTATCATTAAGGCTGAGCTAGCCTACACTCCATCTCTGCTCCCTTTTACTGCTCAACAACCCCTTGGAGCGGGAGCCACAGCTGGCCTTGTGGGAGGAAACACTTGAGGCCCCTCCCCTGCCACTGTTTCCTCAGAGGAAAGGAAGTGTCTACTCGACTCCTTGGGAAGAAGGTAGATTATGGTTTACGCCTTTCTTTACCCTTGGTAACCTGTGGCAAAAAATGATTTGTCTGCTTAGTAAAGTTTCAGATTCAGCTATCTAGGACAGGTCTGTACTTTCAAATGTGGCAGCACCAGGCCACCTCCCCCTCATACAGGCTTATATGCGTTACATTGACCCAAATATGTTCTGGTTCTGTTACCCATAGTCTGAGCCCACCCCTGTGACTTTCTACAGCTTTTGGTCTGAGCAAGGTGTCCTGTTTAATCAGTCATAAACCTGTTGGAAACTTGTGTCTGATCAACTTGCTAGAACTTTCCATTCCCCTAACCTGTAGCTTCTGGGGAGGGCAGACACCTAGGGGTAGGTACCATGTAGACTTTTGAGTTATCTGGCCGCCTCTATGGTGGTCACTGTGGCTGGAGCTCAGATCCATGCCCAGTGAGGGTCACAGGCCTCCTCTGAGAAGTGCTGGGGAGTGAGACTCCAGCACCAGCACTGAGGTGGGGCCCAGAAGCTTGCTGAATGACAAAGGAGATGGCCATGGACTTGTGTCAGGAAGAGGAATCCTGAGGCTGTGCAGGTTGACCAGCCCTGGCTTCCCAGCCCTGACCGATTATATCTAGCAGGTGTACCCCTTCGATTGGCACTTCTGAGAATTGTGTGGATGACTGCTCTTGTCTCCCTGACCTCTGATGGGTTTATTGGAAGGATACCTATAGAAGTGGTTCCAACCTGGTGAGGAGAGAGGTGACTAGACAAGCAAAGACAATTAACTTGGTTTGAGAAATAAAAAAGACAGGGATGCACATGGTGGGAAGAACAAACCCAGTTTAGAGTGACCGGGAGACATTTCCAGAGAAAATGATCTTAAACATTAGACGTTTTAACCCAGAGGAGCCTGAGAGGAGGGCAACAACATGATTCATTGAAGCCTGAATAACAATGAATGACTTTCTCAAGAATACTCTGTAAGCAGCAGAGTCAGGGATTCTTAAAAGCCAAACTCTGTGATCTTAATCACATTGTGCCATTGTCAATATTGAAATTAAGAGGTCCGACTCTTGGTAGCAAACCCATCATGTAGTGTAGTGCAGAGCTGGCTGTTCTCTTGGCCAGGTGGGGTTTGGAGCACCAGCCATTCAACCTACGGAGAAAACACAACCCAAACTGCTAGATCATATAGGGAGCTGGGTTTCTGAACTGCACGGAGGCAGACACTCCAATACAGACGTTGTTCAAATAACTTTCCATTGCATAAGGAAGTTGACTACTGTTTTCAATTTGGTTGCAACATGCAACTATGGTTGATTTCATGAGTCTTGAAGAATTATGCTCTGTAGACATCATGTGGTAGCATGAAAGTTTGCAAAGTGAAGTAAGGATGATACTCCCATAGTTCTAGACCAATGCCTTTATAAATTAGGCACCCACTTTTAAATTTATAAAATTTGTGGGGCAAATATATGTGCAGTTCCCTCTATATCCATGTGCTCAGAATCTATGGACTCCACCAACTATGCAACAACAAAAAAATTTTTTAAAGGGATTACTGTGTCTGTACTGAACATGTGCAGACTTTTTGTCTCAGTACTATTCCCTAAACAATACAGTGTAACAACTTCTTTACTGTATTAAGTATTATAAGTAATCTAAAGAAGATTTAAAGTGTATGGGTAGATGAGCATAGGTTGTATGCAGAAACCATACTATTTTTTATAAGGGACTTGAGCATTTGCTATCAGCAAGAGGGGCTGTCATGAACCAATCCCCCATGGATACTAAGGGTCTGTATATTTATATTCTGTTCTGTCTCCTAGAAAAATATAGAACGCCTTAGAAGAAAAGTAATTTTTTTAAAAATTAAGATTCAAAAGAATACAAAGGGGAAATTCAGTCTGAATACGATGTATATAAATTTTGTTTTGGGGCTGTCTGGAAACCAATGCAAAAAGAGAATGCTGGAAGTTTGCATAAGTTGTTCATTATCAAAAAGGAGAAAGTACAATCATTCTTCTGGGAGAAAAAGTGTTTGCAAAGACACAGATTCTGAAAGTAGTAATTTGACATAGGCTTGACCTTTAGAAGAAGGAAAGAACAATTCCAGGTGCTTGTAATGTAGTGGATTGTAGTACGATACAAAAATGGAATGAAATACAATATACTCTTTCCTTTAAACCTAAACTAGAGGAAGCATTCCTACCAGAGAACTTGTGATGGACACTCAGAGAACCACTAGGCCCTGATGCACAGATCCGGGTTAAGAATGCAGCACTAATTCATCTAGTTATATATTCATGAGGAAAACGCTTATTGATTACCTGGTCTGTGCCATTCTGGGGTTAAGTGATGAAAAAGAAAAAGTCCCTACTCACAGTCCACATTAAAATGATTCCAGCACATTGTAAAATTTTATACAGTCACATGTTGTGTGATGGATGCATTATGGGTTAATCAACTTACATGATGCTTTATGGCTTACAAAATGTTTTCACACATCATTACAGCCCAAATCTCTTCAAGGAACATTGGGACATTCCAGGTATAACTCAACATTCAGTTTGGACTGATGTTTTTGGCTACCGAGTTTTCATATATCATGAAAGTATTATATGTACTAATATTTTTCCATTAGGAAGGATATGCTTGAGAGCCCATTTCAGAAATTAGTAAGAAAGTCAGTTCATAAATGCCACAAGAGACCTTGACATACCTTGATGTGCTTAAGAGTTGAACATTGCACTTAGTGATACTTGGTTTAATAAACATCCCAATTTTCTTCCCATTCCATGAAGTGTTGCAGGGCTTTTAGCACAATATGAGATCCTTGTGAAAGGTGCAGCTAGGAAATATTAATAACTGTTACATGGCAACCACTTATCTCTATCTTGATACATCAGTCACGTGGGTCACTTCGGCCCTCCGGCCCTTTGTCCTCCTTCCTTGGCATTGCCTGTTGCCAATGGATGAAGAATTCTGCCTCCTTTTCAGTTAATTATCCTACATTCTAATGACACTATTCTGCCCTTGGTTGATTCAGAGCAATCTCCAGCTGTCAGCCTCCTTTTGATGCTGAAGGCAGATTCTGTAAGGAAATGACGACACCTTCACATGCGCAGGCAGGCAATGGACAGGTAAGGTGATCTCTCATCTTACTTCTCCTAGAACTTTCCTGGTTTTAGCATTGAAAGCTCCAAATCCCGGGAGCCTCCTAAACAGGACCAGAGTTGATTGCCCTAAGTGTAGGGAATCATCTATACAGTCAAACAGCATAAGTGAACACCTACATCAGTGAATAAAATACAAAGCGAGTAGGGAACATTGTGTGCCTCAGCTGGAATTCCCTTGGAAACAGGACTTGAGCCCAGGGTTCCAGTGCAAGAAGTTTATTGGGAGGTAATCTTGCAAAACGGTGGTAGGGGAGAGATGTGAGAATCTAATCCTACTGGGAAACATAGGAAAGTGGTGCAGGACCTGAGCCTCAGAGCCATGTCACCTGAGGGACAGAGGAGTTGGGGTAAGCACCAGGCATTACGGATGTCTGTTCTTAGTAGTGGGGCTTGAGGCTGCTAATTTGGTCTGCTGAGCCTACGGGAAGAGTTGACATCAGCTGTTGGAGAAAGTTTTCCAACAAAGAGGTGCAGGGGTTACCGGTGGAAGCAATGCTACTGTGCACTGGAATGGTAAGGACCAAACGGGGATGAGGAGGACTTTGACAGCACTGCCCCAGTGGGTCTACATTGTTATCCGGCTCAGCTCATTCCACAGCACTGACAAGCTAACCTTTCCCATGTGGACCCAGCTTCTTTGGTGATGACGGGAGGGAGAATGTGTGCAGTGGGCATGGGGCACACAAGATGTGTGTGGGTGTTTGAAAGGCTAAAGTGTTTGGTGCTTCTGAATCATGATTGAAACATATTCTTTCCATTAGTAATTATCATATAGCTAAACTACAGATATGGGGGATCAGTTAGACTTTTCCAAGAAGTCTTCAATAATGCTCATCAGTCATAAGTTCTATAAATCTAGATGTTTTGCAGGGAGGAGACTTTTGAACATCTCTTAGGCTTTTATTATGGTTTTTGCCAGGCCACATTAGCATAAAAAACTTGCTTTTGTTTTTGTTTTCACTTATATTTTTCCCTAAGCCATTAGAAACCATTTTATTATTTCTGTCCTTGAGCTGGGTAAAGCTTTTCTGTCAAGTCTCCTGGAGAAACACCTAGAACATGACCTCCTGGAGCTGTGTGCTCACAGTGGAATGCAATGGTAAGTTCTGCACCCAGGTATGCAGGCCAAGTACATGGAGTTGGTGACCAAGCCACATTCAACCACCTTCAGCCACGAAGACCAAGATCAGTGGTCTCCTGGGTGACCTAACAAACACCTCTGCCAAATGGAGATGCTTGAGTCTGGTCAAGGTGGAAGATTCAATCAGAGTTGAATTGAAGATTCAATTATTGCTCAAGGAGTTTAGCAAAGACAAGGTTAGGTGAGCAGAATCAATAAGTAATCAAAAGTCTTCAGAAGGGAGAAGAGGAGAGACCAGTGTAAGCGTCAGCTGGTAGTGGAGAGGTCTTAGCAGCAAACACAGAGAAGCTGTGTGGAGCTGTGGCCATGGCGGTGGATCCTGGAATGGCAGCGATGTCTGCATGCCCTGGGAAGGAGAGGGACAGCAGGTGGCACAGCCTGGCTGTGTCCCTAAGTCTGGCTATGTGGCTGTTTGGGCAATTTTCTGTACTCTTCAGTTCCCACATCCATGAGAAACCTTGTTAATTGAAATAATCTGAGTGTTCTCTATCCCTCTCCACCTCTAAGAGCCGAACTAACCTATCATTCACTTTTCTCTGATTTAGGCTACACTACTTAAATTCCTTTAATCTTCTTTATTCTTATAATTTGAACTTTAGTTTTATTTTTAACTTAAAAGACTTACAGATTCAATTCAGCTTCCTCCAGTCTTCCTGCCTAGGATAGTGTGAGAGCTGGGTCAGAAAGACGTAGATTTCAAGCTGGGCCTTGCCTCTCACCATTGATGTTCACGTGGGCAGGCTGCCCAACTTCTCAGTCTATGAGGACTCTGTTCCACCCATTCATTTCTCCTTCCTTCCCCCTCAAGCCTCTAGCAACCTCTGATCTTTTTACTGTCCTTATAGTTGTGCCTTTCCCAGAATATCATACAGTTAGGATGTAATCCTAATCTCTTCAGGTTGGGTAATCAGTGGGTAATCTCTTCAGGTTGGCTTTCTTCATTTAGCAATAAGCACTTAACGTTCTCTCCTGTCTTTCATAGCTTGATAGCTTATTTCTTTTTATTGCTGAATAATATTTTGTGGCATGGAGGTACCACATTAATTCTAGTCATTCACCAAGTGAAGAACTGGATACATTAAACAATGTATAGTATTTATTAAAATAAAATAAAAGAGAAATATTTATTGAAAACTTAGCCATGAGCCAGGCCCTCTTCTAGAGTCTTGGGATATACTAATGAGCAAAGCATGTGACAATCTTTGCTTGAGGAAGATTACATAACAGAGGGAAAGGATAGACACACAGAAAATAAAAGACAGAAACAACAAATAAGTAAATCATAAGTTAGGCAGGGAGGTGATATTTATGATGGCAAAGCTGTCAGGGTATGTGGGTGTGGTGGGATAGTGAGGGAAGGGTACAGATGGGGATCCTGCACTGAGTGGCCAGAGCCCCAGGCAAAGATGATGCTTGAACCATCATCTTGAACCAGATTTTGGTGGAATTTTCTAAGGTCAGAAGCAACAGATGGCTTATAAATGCGAAATTCAAAAATTTACTATAAATAAAAAGGCAAATTCAATGTTATAATATTTTACTTACTACTTTTTTTCTTATTAAAAAAACAGGGTTGGTGATGTTATATGGAGATTTCAAATAGTAAGAATAAGAATTAACTTGTTCTTGAATGCAATGGGATGATAGGGTATACAGAGTCTGAGCAATGTTTAAACACAGTTATTTCACATCTATGAATTCCTGGTAAGAAATTAATCAGAAATGCATCAAAACATGAAAGAAACAAGAAGAAAGAAAAAGGAAGGAAAAATGGGAGGAAGTGTGGGAGGGAGGAGGAAGGAGATGGGATTTGAAATTAAAATCTAAATGGCATTAATTATACTAAGTATTGTTAAAGTTATTAAAAACGAAATAGGCAAAAAAAGAAAATAATCAGAGATGCTAAAAGAATGGAAAAATTATTTAAGTATAATTTTAAAATTTGCAAATAGCACATCTTTTCTATAAAAGGGACAAATTAAAAATTATTATACTACATTCAATGAAAGTAACGCTGTCCATTCTGTAAAAATGATGGAATCATTTTTGAAGAATATTTAATGACTTGGGAAAGTGCTTATGCATAAAAAATGTTCCAAAAGAAATATACCAAATGTTAATAGTATTATAAACCTCGGGTGGTGGGATTATGGATGCTTAAAAATAACTTCTTTAATGGTATTTATGTATGATACATTACAAAATCCATGCATAATACATGTATATTATAAAACAGATTATTAAAAATGAAAATCACAGAGAAGTAAGAAGACAATAAAAATAGTTTAGGCTTATTTCTATTAATTCTGTTCGTTATTTTACTTTCTTCTTCGGGCTCAACTATCCTTTATCATTTTTTCATGATGCTTACCTTTGTTCCTTCCTCTGCTCTTCTCTCTCTCTCCTCCTGATATGCACGAGGAAAAGTGTATTCACACATTTATTTTTTCAATGCCAGACTGCACTCCATATTGGCCTCTATAACCTTACCACCCTCTCCCCTAATCCTCACCACCACTGTAGATACACACGCACATGTATGTGGGTGTGTATGTGTGTGTGTGTTTCTTCTATCTTTTGCCATTTGGACGGGTGAAGAGTAATGTCTTGCTTTGAGTTGCATTTCTGTGCTATCCAGTGAGATTGTACATCTTTTCACGGGCTTATTAGCCATTTGGGTCTTCCCTCTGTGAATTCAGTTTGCAGAACCTTTGCCCATTTTCTGATGATGTTATTTGCTTATTTGTCTGCTGTCTATTTATCTGTCCATCCATCCATCCATCCAACCTTGCTGATTTGAGGCATTCTTTGCTGTTCCAAGTGGTAATCTCTTGTCAGTTTTAGACATCTCACAAGCATTTTCTCTCCACACAGCCCCTTCTCGTTTAAATCTATCCATCAGTTTGTCAGCTGGCCCAGCAATATTTCCATGCAGAACATCATTTAGATCTTTAGTTAGATCTTTGTTTTGAGTTTTTGTATGTGTCATTTTCCCCCTGTCACCATTTCCATCTTTGTCTTTTCCCTCTTGATTCTATAATGAATTCTCAAGTTTGTCTTCCACATTACTAAGTCTGTCAGTGCCAGTTCTGCTATTTCTGCCTTAAACGAGGGCTTATTTCTGCTTTTTGCATTTTTTTCTTACAGCATTTCTTACTTCTATAAACCCTACTTTCTTCTCATCTTATTGCATTTAGAACTGTCTTCTCACTGACTTTTTCTATTTCTTTACATCATCTATTGAGATATAAACAACTTCCTAGCTATTTTTTTCTTTCATTTCCTTGAGTAAACATTTCTGGAGGTAATGAGTCTTCCAGAAGAGGTTCTCTTTCTCTTTCTCGTCCCGACTTTTCAGGGTGCTGCACCTGTACCTGGGAAGAAGGTGGGATGAGCCCCTGCCCCACTGCTCTGACCGCTTCTGTAGTGGCTGAATCTCTGTTGGAGTCGCAGATGGCGGGTGGGTTGGTGAGCCCAGCGCCTCACACATTTCCTGTCGACTTCTGCTCTCTCAGACAGAAATGGGATCCACTCCTACGTCCACTGCCGGCTCGCTAGTACATGGAACAGATGGACTGCAGGGAAAACTCTAGCCCTGGTTTTTACTGCTTCTATTTCTATCTCCTCCCAGACCCATAGTGCTTTATTTATGGAGACTACTATGCTGGTAGCCCACAACCTACGTCTTGCCCAGGTGTTTTCTGAAGTGCTGCAATCTCTGGATGTAGAGAGGGTTGAGGCAGGGGTGAGCGAAATGAGAAATTACCATCTGGCTGTCCCAAAAAATCCCATGAGCTCAGTGGAGGTCCAGTCTGCTCGTTTTCTGATGGGCACAGTTCATGTGTTTCTGAACTAAATGTCATATACAGTGGAAGAGAAACAAAGGGTTCTTCTCCCTTCGTTCAATGGTAGTTTTCCCCTTTAGACACAAAGCACAGGGGTCCCCCTTTGTGGCCTGGTGCTTATGAATCAGGTTTCAGGGGCATTAAAGCCAGATTTACCTAGATTTTTGGAAATGAGCTCATTATTCCAGTTTTCACAGGTATTATAAATTTTCCTCTTTGTATCTCAGAGCTATTTTAATGAGGTATTGAGAAAGGCCAGGTGCCACTTGAAGCTGACTCATTTATTTAAGAGGTCACAGGTTCATTTCTTACCCTGGAGGGGCAGTGATCTCCTCAGGGGAATTTCTCCAAGGGATAATTGCAGGCCAGGCCAGGGCACTTCACAAAGAATAAAAGGCTTGACTCTCTTCTAAATGTTTGGACAGCAGTCCCTGAATGAGAGGAATTTGCCTGAGAGCTTCTGAAGTCCAGTACTATTAATGCCTGCCGTATACCATATAAAAAGTTGTAATATGGCTTTCCCTAAAGCAGTGGTTCTCAACCTTCCTAATGCCATGACCCTTTAATACAGTTCCTCATATTGTGGTGACCCCCAACCATAAAATTATTTTCATTGCTACTCCATAACTATAATTTTGCTATTGTTATGAATCGTAATGTAAATATCTGATTTGCAGGAGACCCCCAAAGGGGTCGCCACCCAGAGGTTGAGAACCACTGCCCTAAAGGTTTCAAACTGTAGAAAAATTGCACCTTGATGAATCCTTTCTAGGTTTTTTTTCTACAGAAATGAAAAAAAAAATTGTCTAGTTGTATGGCTATAGAGTGAGAGTAGAGACCAAAGAATGATAGAGATGAAGTAAATAACATAGGCTAAGGCTTGTGGATGGACTTATTTGATATTATTACAATATTTAGGTGGAACTTTCTTCCTTTGAGGCCCACAGGCCAAGGTGAAAAACAATCGATGGTAAGTTGCCCTTATTTCAACCTGAGGACTCTACCAGCTGTATGTAATACTGCCAGAGAAAATAGAAGATGCTCAGTTAAATTTTAATTTTAAATAGACCATAAGTAATTTTTTAGTATAAGTATGTCCCAAATGTGTAGGATCTGTTAAAGGGGGTGTCAGAACATCTTTAGTGATACCTTAAAGGTATAAAAAAGGGGAATCTGGGGAGAGGCTAGGTGATATAATTTCGGTGTCATTCCCAATAACTCCTCTGTGGCAGAGAGGATGTACTTCCTTTCACCAACACCTCCCTCCCGAGAAAGTCCCAAAGAACTTGACACTTGCAGGCTAGAGACAGAGGTGTATTAACTTCCTGGAAGAATCATGTTCAAAGACTGGCTGGAGCTCTCTGCCCAGCAGCAGAGTAAGGAGGAGAGGTTGCATTGAAAGTATGAGGTGTCTCCATTGAAGGCAGGTCGGGGCAGAGGAGGGGGACATATTTCTCATGCATCAGACCCAGTTGCATAGTTCCACAGGAGGTACCAATTCTTAGGCAGGTTGCAAATATACTTTGTAAAGGAAGGCTCCTTCCAGTGGTGAATAACTGACTTTGCCAAAACGAGACCCAACAATTTCAAGAGCTGTGGTGGCTGCTATAAGCTGCCACCCACAGGAGGACTGATGGAGGCAGAGGCTGGTGTTCCCAGAGAACTTTCTGCAGGAATTGTCCAAGTGCCCCAAGAAAGACTCATACAAAGGCCAGGGAGCAGCTGTGCAGATCGCTCACTGGCTCGTTCATATTCTCATGGCTTGTCACTATCTGAACGCATACTTAGGTGCGTGCATTTGTTCTGCACGCTAGGTAGGTAAGGCAATGGTCTTGCTGCTTGGGATGTATCAAACAGCCCAGCAGACACAGACACTTGCTTTTCAAGAGCAAAGAGCTGGCCGTGAGCCAGACCTGGTAAGTACATACATTATAGAGTACGTTAGAAAGTAACAGACATTATGTTCTATTTTCAGAAGAGAATCAGGCAGCCTGGCAGAGGCATGGGTGGAGAGGTAGTAATTAGAGAGATCAGTGTTGACTGGAGACTGTCAGGCTCCTCCTGGTGAAATGGCTGCATTATCTTGCAGAATATGTCCAGTGTGTCCGGTTCATCTAAAATCACCAGGAATAAGTTAATGCATCTTACCAATGGTCATATGTCATTCCTAAATATTTTTTTAGTTGGCCAAAAGAGATCATAGCAAATAGCAAAATTCCCCACTTGGAATTGTCATTCATTACAGAGAAAGCTAATCAAGCGTCTTCCATTCTTCCATTCACTTAGCTCTTGGTTACAATAGTGTTAGCAGAGGTAGGAGTGGAGAGTGAAAGAAACAATCTTCTATCAGGAATGGAAGACGACAACAGAGAGGGAGAAGAAATGACCTTGGAATGGGGGTGAGGACCAGTGCATGAGGCCAATGTTTGAAAGGCAGCATTTCAGTGAGAGTTTTAAAGAGAAACAGAAAAAGGGACATATTTAAAGCTATTTGAATAGCTTTTCAATTTCAATTATTTCAGCTTGTCAAAATAATGCTCTTCTGAATACGATTCTGTGCTAGGGCTGATCTCAAAGTTAGGCACCAAGCCAGCTTCACGGGTTCAGGCTCAGGTGACAAAGGTTATTTGCATCACAACAGAGTTTGTGGGAGGTGGGAGACGAAGATCACTAGGGGGATGTCAATAAAATGTGGTATATGCTGGTAACAGGAATGGACTAGGTTTACATAGAGCAACACGGATAGATTACAAAATGTGGGGAGGCATAAAAAATGGAAACACACACACACACAAAACAACTCTAATTTTTATGGTACATGACACCTAAATAGATATGTTAAATGTAGATCCAAAGGCTAAATAACAAATATACTAGAGCAGTTGTCAAGGGAAGGAGGGAAATGGGAATGGGGAAAGAACTTAAATAGCCACTGACATTTTCCCCTATCAGGACATGTGGCAAGAGGTGTCACTGATCATCTCTCACCAGGGAGGGCATTGACTGTACTGCTCCAAGGCTCAAGTACTTTGCAAGCTTTAGGCTGCCCCTTCTTTATGTGAATGAATCTGGAGCTAAGTATGCCCTAAACAAGGCCAGATGGTTAGTTTTTCTTCCTGGAAAAAGTGCTCCGTACTCATTGCTGAGTATCACCAAGGTCACCTTCACAATACTTTCCTTTGGAAGCTATGTACTGACACTAGTGCCTAGTCCACCTGATAAAGCACTTTTTCTAGGATGAGCTCACTAACTTAATTGTCACACCATGTAAGACGACAGCTCTGATGGCCATTCCAGAAAGAGTTACAAAATTGCTTTGAAGGGTGAACTAGGCCTTGGTGTCAGTGCCTCACTTTCCAAAGGAAGTACCTTGAAGGTGACTGTAGTGATATTCAGCAATGAGGTATGTAGCACTTTTTCTAGGATGAGTTCGTAAATTTAATTATTCAACCTTGTATAATCCTATGTACCAATGGAAGAACAGAGAAATCTCTGCATTGTCAGTGTAATTCTCTGGAACCAGTAGAGTGAGCTGAGGAATGTGATAATAATAAGGGAAGAGGGGTGGGTTAAATTCTGCTGGTTAATTGTGCAGTCTTATGGGCGTACTACATCTTCATGATTGAGTAGAGGCTGCAGGGAAGATCAGAGGTACTCTGATGGCTTGGCACCACTAAACCCAGATGCCAGCAATAGATAAAAGTCTCATGTTTCTTCTGGTCTTCTTGCTAAGATAAGTTTGCCATTTCCCAGTAGTGGGCCACATCTGAAGTTCTGCTTTGGGTTGTAGGCACCATGGCAAGCCCAGGCTACTAAATGGTCCCAGTGCATGAGGTCCAAGACTGGAGAACAGCCTGATCTCTGGGGAAGACAATTAGGTTTCTCTTGCAGCAGAGTCTGGCTTCCAGATCCCTGTCCCAACTCTTTGTTTTCTGGGCAACTCATTCATGAATGATGATAAATAGCTAAAGAAGAAGCCCTTCTCCTACCGTTTCATATTCTAACTGGGAAAATGTTATACTATGTTTTTTTTTTTCAGTAAGCCAGCATGCTTGTAGCATTTTTGTCAGCTTCCATTTGAACTTAATCCTATCAACTTCTCCTAACACTGCATGTGAAACCTAAGTGGAAGTGGAAACTGTCTGCCTTCTGAACTGCGCGGGAAGATGAAATTGCTTACATTCAAATACTGTGTGGTTTACATCATAGAAATTATTTTATCAAAAAAGTTATTTTATCATGTTATATTTTAAACTGGTTGGAATTCTCAATTTGGTTGTTTGTAGCATGGAATTTATTCTGTTTTCTAAATGTAATATATTCTCTTTGTTTTCCAGATTTATTGAGGTATAATTGACAAATAACTGTTGAATGTACTTAAGGTTTACAATGGAATGTTTTGAAGTACATGTACATCATGAAGTCATTGCCAAAATCAAGCTTATTAATTTATCTATTACTTCATATACAGACAGAATTCTGACAATTAAGTTCACGTACTGATCCTAGAAAAGGTATTACACACCTCATTGCTGAATATCACTGTAGTCACCTTCAAAGTCCTCCCCTTGGGAAGCTATGCACCAACACCAGCCCTAGTCCACCCTTCGAAGCAATTTTGGAACTTTGTCTGGAATGGCCATCAGAGACCTCATTATAAAGGGGCTGTCAATTAAGTTAGCAAACTCTTCCCAGGAAAATTGCTTTGAAGGGTGGCTCTGGCACTGGCTTCAATGCATAGCTTCCCAAGGGGAATACTTTGAAGGTGACTGTAGTGATGTTCAGTAATGAGGTATATGGCACTTTTTTTAGGATGAGTCTGTGAACTTAATTGTCCAACCTTGGGGTTACTCTGTGTGTGTGTTATGTGTATTGAGAATCCCTGCCTACTGTCCTGGAAAACGTCCTAAATTTTATACATTATTGTTAACCACACTCTTCATGCTATGCATTGGTTCTCCAGAATTTATTCATCTTATAACTGAAAGTTTTTACCTTTAGACCAACATCTTCCCGTTTCCTCCACTCCTCAGCTTCATGTCTTTACTTGCTGTTTCTGTGAGTTCAACTCTTTTAGATTCTAAGTATATATGCAATTACGTTATTCAAACTTAAAGCTGTTGGAACTTCAAATTGTTATGAGCCTATAGAGGAATGTGGTTGTATGTAAGTTTGAGGGAATTGTGTTCAGGTTTTCTTAATGGTTGTACCATAAAAGGGAGAAGAGGGAATATCTCCCCCTTCACCTTCTGCAGGTTTGCTGAAAATGAACTGTTAAGGCAGATCAACAGCAGAAAAAGGCATACAAAATTCTTATCATGTACAGTGCACAGGGGAGTTACAAGAAAATGATTATCTAATAACCCAATGGAGTACCCTTCTTATATACACACGCTTCTATATCCTTCTATTTAGAGAAGGGAGGCGATGAGAATGGGGAAGTAAATGACAAGTTGCTTTGAGGTCCAGGGGAGATGCTGGAAGGGCAAAAGGCAGAATTTAACTGTGAACAAAGGTTGTCTTATTAGGCACATAAAACCGCCCAGGTAATCTGTGGAGCTGCCCTCAGGAGAATAGATGAAAAGTC
Organism: Perodicticus potto; assembly: GCA_963574655.1. NCBI lineage: Eukaryota > Metazoa > Chordata > Mammalia > Primates > Lorisidae > Perodicticus > Perodicticus potto. Next base: position 10,798 of record CAUYRH010032800.1, on the reverse strand, counting down.
TGTTTGGGCATGATGACAACTCCCAGTTTCTTCTTTGGTGGTGAGTTATTCCAGGTTACTTGATGAGTTCTGAGAAAGGGGTCTTAAACTAATTGCATTTCTTTTGAAAGAAGCTTTCTTAGTTAGATTGAAAAAACCCAAAAGTTCCATACAGTCTCTCCCAGTGCTCTTGGAAAGAGGTGGGGGAAGGTCAGAGGGACACCTTGGTTCTGAGGCTTATTTCTGAGGGCTTTCAATTTTCAAAGTACTCAACAAGCCAAAATGCCATGTTTCAAGGAATCATTTTCTGAGCTCCAACAGCCAATTTACATTTCCACAAACCATATATGAAGGTTCCTTTCTCTCCATATTCAAATGGATTTTCTTATTTTTATCTAGAAATTGGACATACTCACTTATTAAGCCATATTAGTAGTAGCACCTGTGGGGTCAGGGCTGAATATTTAAGAAGTCTTGGGCTTAAAAAGATAAAAGTCATGGTTCCTGCTTCTGTGAACTTACCTGCAGGCTACCAGGAAGACCATTGAGACATTTCCTGTAAGGGGGTATGTACAAAATGTAGTGGTAGCCTAGGGAAAATGTATTTCTTAGAGAATCAAAGAAAGTTTTACATTGGAGAATTCTTTAGCGAAGTCATAAAGGACTGTTGGATGAGACATAAGGGCCACAAAGGAGGGTTCTTTATAGAACGAATGATTATTTCTATTTCTGGGACACCAAGGAAAGCAGAAATGAGAATATGTGGACAGAGTCCCTGGTTCTCAACACAACCGTTGCAAACCCCTTAGGTCCTTAAGGACCTTTGGTTGAAGAATTCTTGAGAATCCTTATAGTTCACTGACTCCAGCGGAGTTGACTCCAGAACAAAGTTTTCTATTTGTTTCAAAAGGAGGCATGAATCTGACAACTAATGCATATTGTAAATATTCTAACTTATATAGAAACAATTATAGAATCACCTGTTAATATCTACACATGTCAATATCTTTGTTGTTGATTCAACAGGCTAAGTGCATCAAAACTAACATATACATTTAAAAAATTTAATAAATAAATTATAGTCCTAGCTTTAAATTTTTCTTCCTGAAGCTTAAAAACCAGTGTATATGGGAAAATACAAATTTTTGTAGTTCCAGAAAATCTCACACTGAGCACTGACTCATAAGCTATTTATTGTAGAAGTACCATTTTCTTTTAATATATGCAGTTGATGATGCAAAATTTAAGTAAGTTTAGATTTTTTTCTTATGGACCTCAGTTTCTTGCATAGACTTTTCTTTCTTTCTTTCTTTTTTTGACTCTGAAAGCATGAGTCAACTTTATTTGGTAGCCAATAAAGAAGTATAGGTTTTACTTATCTGTTTTGGACTTGGAGAAAGTGACTCTCAGATGAAATGTGAGGCCTCTTGTCCTTTCTGATTATAACCAATTTTTCACAAATACCTAGAAGGAATAGAAATGAACAACATTCAAAAAAAAATTTTTTTTTTTTTTGTAGAGACAGAGTCTCACTTTATCGCCCTCGGTAGAGTGCTATGGTGTCACACAGCTCACAGCAACTTCCAACTCCTGGGCTTAGGCAATTCTCTTGCCTCAGCCTCCTGAGTAGCTGGGACTACAGGTACCTGCCACAATGCCTGGCTGTTTTTTTTTGTTGCAGTTTGGTGTTGGGCTGGGTTCGTACCCACCACCTTGGTATATGGCACCAGCGCCCTACCCACTGAGCCACAGGTGCATTTCTTTCACCACTTATTAAGTCAGAACAAATACTTTTTTGGTTTTTTTGCAGTTTTTGTCTGGGGCTGGGTTTGAACCTGCCACCTCTGGTATATGGGGCCAGCACCCTACTCCTTTGAGCCACAGGCGCTGTCCAGAACAAATGCTTTTTTAATCTAGCACTTTGCATATGTTCCACATAGTAGCACCTTGTAAAAGAGGATAAGGGTAAGCAAATGTACTGTGGATTTCAACTATAAAACTTTTCAGGAAACCTCAAGACTGAATGAAGTAAACAGCAAGATTGAACAGCTGACTTTCCCCTCCCCTGCCAGTTTTGGGAGTCTTGCTGAGTATTTTAAACAAAATAAATGCACAGAAACTTTTCTATGATTGAAAGAATCTCATATCTACCAAGTTTTTGTCTAACCCATTACAGAAGAGGATTGGTAATGTGTTGACCATTTTTCAGCCCTATACTTTGCTTTCTGTGTGGAAAGTAATAGAGTCTAGGAGCTAAATATACAGGCTCTGAAGTCACACTGTATTTGAATCCTAACTCTTTCACTTAATGGCTATGGGAAACTTACTGGGAAACTTACTAAACTTACTAAACACACTGGGAAACTTACTAAAACTCAATATGCCTCACTTTGCATATCAGCAAAATGAGAATATTAATAGTTCTTGCCTCGACGGGTGGCTGTGGACATAAAATGAGTCAATACATGTATTTCTTGCTTTCCAAACTGCCAGGCTAAATTACACGGCATACTCAGTGCTTCCCAGATGTCCAAGCCCCCCACCCACGATATATCCCAGCTTCCCTGCAATAAGATTGTGGCTGTGTGATTAGCTCTGGCAGCAGTGATCGGTGTCACTTCCAAGCTAAGGTAGTTAAGGACCAAAATGCTTTCTCCACGGTGACTTTGGATACTCCGTGTTTCTGGTGATAAAGCTTTGGTATTGTAAGAGCCACGGGCCCCAAGCCATAGCTTGAAAGAGAGACGCACAGGACAGCTGCCCAATCCATGGTATACTTTCCATGAGTGATAAATATACTTTTTACTGCAATATGTCATAATCCAATGAAATGTTTGGGGTTTGTTTGTTGCCACAACATAGGCTAAGATTACAATATTACAAGTCATAAGCAGTTTAATTTATATTTAAACAACCCCTGCTTTTTCTCTTAAAAACAACTTTATTTTCAACCTATATTAATTTTTTATAATAATTAACTTATAATAGTAAGTCATAAAACTCAAGAAGTAAGTGTATGTATTTAATTTTTACTATATGAATTCAATGAGTTTTACATTGGATTCTGAGGTTTCTCTGTTTGATCTCTAAAGGATACTAGACTAATCTAGGGAATACACCCAGAGACTCACCTGAAGAATTTCTGGTGCTGATTATCTAGGAAAGAGGTGTGCTTTGCTTCAGTGAAGATAGTTTTAAGGTCTCAAATTCTCTTGTTCTTAACACGTTCTTCTGGGTAAGGAAAGGTCAAGGTATCTAAAAGGCAGCAAAGAGTTGGGGATTGCAGTATCAGGAGTCTCTGCCCTGGGAAACAGTTCAGGTATCAAGAAAGTAGAGATTCCCAACAAGGGCTGTGGTGCAATGACATGGTCTCAGGCAGTAGTGATAATTTTTCCTTTTTTTTGAAAGAAAAGTAGTTAAAGAGAAGATAAGCTCAAGGAAACGAAAGTGGAATCTCTTGGCCTCTCAGCAAACAGAATCTTCGTTCCAGAATTAACTATGAAAGCAAATGGTTTTGTTTTTCTTAGAAAAGATAACATTTTCTTAATTACCTTGAAAGAATTGGTGACTTTTTCACTAATCCTTAAGGATTTCAATTATATTGTGATTCATAATCTTATGAATAAGCACCAATTAGAATATGCCTTTGAACATATAATACTTCATGTCTAATTTGTAATCACATAGTTTTCTCTCTCTCTCTCTTTTTTTTTTTTTTACCATTTTTTTCAATTCTCTGGACTAAAAATTCTTGCATTTTTATCTCACTAAATTGATGGTAAGCCAGTATAACTCCCATATAAAACAATTAAAGTGGCAGGACTGGCTCCTCGTGATTATAAATTTGGGTGACAGGTTACAACCGTGGAAATGATATAATATTTTATCTCCTATACCAAATCCTACCACTTGACCTCATTTAGCTGGATACTTATTTCTCTTGACATTTGCTTCCTCCAAATGTTTATGTGGTCCTTTACAAGAGAGTACCTAAGAGAATAGTCTCTTAAAATTATAATCTTATTATTAAATTTTAAAAACAAACTCATGTGGTTTGAAATTCAAACAGTATAAAATGGTCAGAAGTAAAAATTGTCAGTCTATTCCCATTCCTTCCCCAGGTAGCCCATTTGCCTCATAGAGGCTGCCTTGCTATTTTCTCCTGTATGCATAAAGATGTGCATGACGAGCATATAAACACAGAAACACACAAAACACATGAAACACACACATACAATCACACCCACACATATTCTTTTTTGTTTTGTTTTGTTTTGTTTTCTTTTTTAGACAGAGTCAGGCTAGAGTGCTGTGATGTCAGCCTAGCTCACAGCATCCTCAGACTTCTGGATTCAGGTGATCCTCCTGCTTTAGCCTCCTGAGTAGCTGGGACTACAGGTGCCTACCATGAAGCCCAGCTAATTTTTGTATTTTTAGTAGAGATGGAGTGCGGGTCTTGCTCTTGCTCAGGCTGGTCTTGAATGCCTGGAGCTCAAGGGGTCCTCCTGCCTTCCAGGTGCTAGGGTTACAGGTGTGAGCCACTGCCTCTGGTGTTTTTGTTTTTTTTACCACAAATGGTAGATACTACAAGCCCTCTTCTAAGCTCTCCTTTTCTCCCTTAAAAATCTATCTAGGAGATTATCCCATCTCAATACATAAAGATTTGGTTTTAATTTTACTTCTTAAATTAAAAAAAATATATATATATGAAAACCCACAAATATCATAATTACACAGCTCAATGAATCTTAACAATGTGAATGCATGTATTTCCTCAGCACTTGGATCCGAAAACAGATTTATTACGAAACCCCGGAAGCCCCTGTCTGCATATCTCCCAATCACTACTATTCCCTCTACCACCCTGTCAGTTAGATTTGCCACCCAATAACAGGCTCCAAAACTCAGTGGTTTAAAACAACAGTCATTTGCAAATCTGTGGATTGGTAATTTGGGCTCAACTCAGCTGAGCAGTTCTATGGCTCTGGACCAGACTCAGCTAATCTCAGCAGGGGCTCATGCATGCACCTGCAGGTGGCTGCTGGATTTCAGAGGTAGGGGTGGCTTATTCAGAGTGGCAGCAGTGTAACAGCAGCAAGAGTAGAAGCTGCAAGTCTTCCTGAGGCCTCTGCTCCCGACTGCACCATTGCTCTGCCATATTCCATTTGTCAAAACAAGTCACAAGTCTCTTGGGGCAGATAGCAGGTGCAGGGTGACAGACTGGGTGCAGGCTGAACTGTTTAATACCTTCACCACAGAAGGGGAGGAAGCTTGAGGAGGGCAATGAACATCCTCCAAGAACACCCAGCACTTATCCCACAACAGCAGGCAACTTGAGGTCAGGGACTTTTCCAGGCTTGGAGCTTGCACAGAGCCAGGTGCTCACAGGCCAGGCTGATCTTTTGTCCCACTTAGCCTCATTAGTATAATAAAAATCACACACCCCAGCAGGGGAACAATTTACAATTGCTGTGGCAACCCCGGGAAATAATCCTGTAAGGCTAGAAATGGGGAGGGCCCTGAGTTCTAAGAAATCCCCACCTCTTTCTGAGAAAAAGAAAGACTATTTCTCCCACTGCTTAGCATATTCATGAGCTGCAGACCGAAGAGTAGAAGTGAGCTAAGACCCTTAAGACCCTGGAGTCTTCTTCACTGGTGAGATAGACCCATCCCTCTTTGGGAATCTACTTTTGCTTTGTCTTTCTGCCTATGCAATAAAGACTGCTGGTATGAACTGCCGAGTGATCTGTTTTTGATCCTTACTGACTTGGTACCAGAGTCCATTCTTGGTTCTGGGAACCAAGGACCAGGGAATTCCAACCATGCCTAAAACAAGGCCAGTCTAGTTTCAAGAGATGAGACGCTGCCTCATAATGCAAGTGGCTTCGAAGTATTACTGTCAACCACAATCACCAACAATTGATCTTGCCCATTATTGGATTTTAAATAAATGAAACTGTACATAGTGTGCTACTCTTTTGAGTCTGGCTTCTTCATTCAACATTGTATATTGTTGAGTATAAGATTATTTTGTTCTTTTAAAAAATATTCATTGCACACCTACTATTTTCTGAGAATAAACTAAAATAAGATATAGATCCTATTCTGGGGAGGATCCCCAGAAACTGGGGAGGGTGCCAAGGGAATGTGATAGATTTATTTGCCATGGTAAAAGTATGCATGGAGACCTATGACTAGAATCAAAGTCAGGCTTGGAAGTTAGGTGAGATGATGTTTGCCTGTATATCCTAAATTATAAACAGGAGTTAGTCATGTGGAGGGAGACAGCAGCAAAAGATCCAATTAGAGAATGGAGAAGATGGGATATAAAGCAGCTGTGAAATGTCATGATGGCTCAAGCACTACAGTTTATTACAATGATTACAACTAGTACTTGTATGTTAGAAGAATTCAGACCAGTGATTTTCAAACATTAGTGTGCATCAGAATCACCTAGAGAACTTGTGATTTTTAATTTTATTCACTGATACTTAATAGATATACATATTTGGGGGTATGTGTGATAATTTAATTCATTCCTATATCTTGTAAAGATCAAATCAAATCCCTATAATTAGGATTTCCATCACCTTAAATATTTATCTTTTTTATGCTAGAAATGTTGCATTATTCTCTTCCAGTTACTTTGAAATATACAAGAGATTATTGCAAACTATAGTCACTCTGCTCCTCTATTAAACATTAGGTCTTATTTCTTCTATCAAACTATATATTTGTACCCAATAACCAACTTTTCTTTGAGTCCTCCCTTCGCCCCGTCCTAGCTCTGATAACCGCCAAGCTGTTCTACTTTTCTGAGAGCTTCTTTGTTAACTCCCGCGTATGAATGAGAAGATGCAATATTAGTCTTTCCATGTTCGCTTATTTCACTTAACATGATGCCTGCCAGTTCCATCCATGTTGTTGTCATTTCATCTGTACATATTTGATGTTAGCAAATAGTGCCATATAATTTTCTAATTGTGGTTGAAACAATTTTCTTGCCCCCCACTAGTTTATGGGAGTTCCATTTGTAAGACATCCTTGCCTAAATTGGTTATCACTTCGTATCTGTGTTTTTGAGTCATTGTAGACTCATTGTTTGCTTACATCTCATTGTTTAATTTCCATTTCCTTGATGAAAAAGATGTTAAGGTTTCTTTCACATGTTTCTGGTCATTTGGATATCCACTTTTGTGAACTTCCCGTGTGGGGTTTTGGCCAACTTTTTGTTCAGTTATCTGTTTTTTAAAAAATGTATTTATTGGCCTTATTCATAGATATTTAATGAGTCCTTTGTCAGCCATGTGTATTGCAAATGTCTTCTCCCTGGCTGTGGCTGGCCTTTTTTTTTTTTCCTAAACCTTCTTAGTGGTGTCTTTTTAGGATAAAAGGTTATAATATTTTAACTACTGCAATTTGTCAATTTTTTCTGTCATGGTTAATGTTTCTTTGTCTACCCTAAGAGGGTGAAGAAATTTTCACATTGTTTTCCAGAAATTGTATTGTTTCAACATTTATAGCAAGAATTCCCCTTAATTGATTTTTGTATGTTGGATGAAGTAGCAATAAAAATTTTCTTTTTCTACATGGGTGTACAATTAGTACCATTTATTGAAGAGACTGTCCTTTCATTTTTTAAATATTTGTTATTTTAAGCTCAGCACCTCTAACTCAGTGAGTAAGGCCCTGGCCACATACACTGAGACCGTTGGGTTCAAGGCTGGCCCGGGCCTGCTAAACAATGACAACTGCAACCAAAAACAAAATAAATAAGTAAAAAAGAATAGCTGGGCATTGTGGCAGGTGCATATAGTCCCTGTTGCTCGGGAGGCTGAGGCAAGAGACACTTAAGCCCAAGAGTTTGAGGTTGCTGTGAGCTGTGATGCCATAGAATTCTACCAAGGGTGACATAGTGAGACTCTGTCTCAAAAAATAAAAAAAAAAAGAAAAGCATTTATTTTGTTTACTTTTATTTGTTTGTTTATTTATTTATTTGTATTTGAGCCAGAGTCTCACTATGTCACCCAGGATATAATACTGTGATTTCATAGCTCCATAACCATAACCTTGCCTCAGCCTCCCGAATAGCTGGGACTATCAGTGCCTACCATGATGCCCAGCCAGTTTTTCTATTTTTAGTAGAGACACGATCTCGCTCTTGCTCAGGCTTGTTTTGAACTCCTGAGCTCAAGGGATCTTCCCTTCTTGGCCTCCCAGAGTGCTAGGATCACAGGTATGAGTCACTGTGCCCTACCTTATTTTGTTTTTATTTCAAAGTAATATGGGGGTACAAATTTTTTTGGTTACATGAACTACTTTTACAATATTGGCATCTTGGTTCTAAGTGTGTCAGTCACCCAAATAGTGTTTATTGTACCAGTTAGGTATGTTTTGGCCCATCCCCTTCCACCCCCTCTTCCCTGCTTAATTTTTGTTAAGTTTTATTTCCCTCTAAGCACATGTGTGCTCCTCAGTTAGTTTAATTTTAATAATGAGTACATGTGGTGTTTTCCATTCTTTAGATACTATACTTAGAATAACGGCCTCCAGTTTCATCCGAATTATTGCAAAAGGCATTAAGTTGTCCTTCTTCCTGGCTGTATAGTACTCCATAGCATGCATATGCCACATTTTGTTAATCCACTCATGAATTGATGGGCACTTGGGCTAATTCCACACCTTTGCAATTGTGAATTGTGCTGCAATGGACATTGAAGTGCAGGTATCTTTTTCATAAAATGACTTTTTTTCCTTTGGACAATTTCCAGTAGTGGGATTGCTGGATCAAACGGTAGGCCTACTTTTTATTTCTCTGAGGTATCTCCATACTTTTTTTCCATAGAGGTTATATTAATTTTCAATCCCATCAACAGTGAAGTGTTCCTTTCCTTGTCATATCAGCATCTATTATATTTGGGTTTTTTAATAAAAGCCATTCTAAGAGGAGTAAGGTGATATCTCATTATGTGTTTTAACTTGCTTTTCTCTGATGATTAACAACGTTGAGCATTTTTTCATGTTTGTTGCCCATTTGTCTATCTACTTTTGGAAAGCTTCTGTTCAGGTGTTTTGCCCACTTTTTGATGGCGTTGTTTGATTTTTTTTCTTGCTGATTTGCAGACCATCCTTTCTATACTGTACTGCCATCTCAACTTTGCAAAATCTTGAGTGTTTGTGTAAAGTTAGATATGTTTCTTTGGATTCTCTTTTCAGTTCCACTTTTTTATCTGCTAATCCTTGCACTAAATACCATACTGCCTTAATTGCTACGTGTCTATAATAAGTCATGACATCCAGAAGTATATGTACTCCATCCTCAAAGTTATCATTGCTATTCTTGGTCATTCCATTTCCATGAGAACTTCACAAACACACAAATTAAAAACTCTGTTTGGGTATTTTCTAGGATCATATTAATCTATTGATCATTTTGGGAAGAAATGACATGTCAAATATTAAATTTCCAGACTGATAAAGATTTTTTATTCTTTCATTTATTAAGGTTTTAAAAAGTCTCTCAATAAATTTATGTAGTTCTCATTAGAGCATATATTATTTAGACATGAATGATTGATTTTTTTTCTTTTTGCAGTTTTTGGCTGGGGCTGGGTTTGAACCCATCACTTCGGGTATATGGGACTGGCTCCCTACTCCTTTGAGCCATAGGCACCACCCACAAATGATTGATTTTTGATACTAATCTTATAATCAGTAACCTAGCTGAGTTCACTCATTAATTCTAATAATTTGTCTCCATATCCTTTCGAGTTTCTTAACATTTACAAAATTGCCTACATATACACAATATAATATCTGTGTATAATATTATTTTTATTCCTTTCTTTTTCAATCCTTCTTTTCCAGTAATTCTTTTCCTTGCATTATTGTACTGGGTAGGACCTCTAGAAAGATGCTGAAAGGAAATAGAAATGAGTGGTGATAGGAGAGGCATCATGCCTTGTTTTTGTATCTAGTTTGAGGTCCCCCAAATACCCTCCCCCCTCCTATATCCTCCCTCCTGTCCCCTCTTTCTCCTCTTCCTTTCTACTTTATGGACTACAGTTATGTTTTGCCATTCATATGAATGTGTAGGTGATTACATATTAATTTCATTGTAGTATTGAGTACATTGGATATTTTTTTCTAAGACTTCAAAACAAGCCTTCAAATATACACAGACTTTGTTGTTAGAATGTGCGGAGGTGAGGATGAATTGAATGTCTGTTATTGACTAAGAAGATCACGGTGCTATTAACAGAATCAAATTGTATTTGGGCAGAAAGGAAAGTATATATGTGGATAGAAGAATATAATTAAGTTTGGTTCCCTGATCCACAGAAAACTCAAACGTATTAGCAACAAAAGAACAAGTGATCCCATCTCAGGGCGGGAAAAGGTCTTAAAGAGAAACTTCTCTAAAGAAGACAGGCGCACGGCCTATAAGCACATGAAAAAATGCTCATCATCCTTAATCATCAGAGAAATGCAAATCAAAACTACCTTGAGATATCATCTAACTCCAGTAAAATTAGCCCACATAACAAAATCCCAAAACCAGAGATGCTGGCGTGGATGTGGAGAAAAGGGAACACTTCTACATGGCTGGTGGGAATGCAAACTAATATATTCCTTTGGAAGGATGTTTGGAGAATACTTAGAGATCTAAAAATAGATCTGCTATTTGATCCTATAATTCCTTTACTAGGTATATATCCAGAAGACCAAAAATCACATCACAGTAAAGATATCTGTACCAGAATGTTTATTGCAGCCCAAATCATAATTGCTAAGTCATGGTAGAAGCCCAAGTGCCCAT
>CAUYRH010032799.1:0-10913 GCA_963574655.1 Perodicticus potto | reverse complement strand
GCCTGTAATCCTAGCACTCTGGGAGGCCAAGGCAGGAGGACTGCTTGAGCTCAGGAGTTCGAGACCAACCCGAGCAAGACAGCCCATCTCTACTCAGTTGTACTGAGTCAAAATTTTTACAAACAAGGATAGGCATGGTGGCTCACGCCTATAATCCTAGCACTCTGGGAGGATTAAAAATAGCTGGGTGTTGTAGCAGGTGTTTGTAGTCTACACCTGAGGCTGGGGCAAGAGAAATGCTTGAGCCCGAGTTTGAGGTTGCTGTGAGCTATGATGCTACAGCACTCTACTGAGGGTGACAAAGTGAGATTCTGTCTCAAAAAAAAATTTTTTTTACAAACATATATGCACATAAACATAACTAATTCTATCTCTATAAATAACAAAGTGTTTATATATAGATTTGTTCTGAGGTTAGCTACCTTTGGGAATTGATACTTGGGAGGTACTTGTTTTTCTTTATTTTATTTATACCTTTTTATGCTATTTGAATTTTCTAATCAAATTAAACATCAAAAGAGATTAAATCTGTTGGGATTATGGACCATTGGAGTTTTCTCACTTTTACTGTTCTGTATTTTTTTTTTTTTTTTTTTGAGACAGAGCCTCAAGCTGTCACCCTGGGTAGAGTGCTGTGACATCACAGCTCACAGCAACCTCCAATTCCTGGGCTCAAGAGAGTCTCCTGCCTCCACCTCCCAAGTAACTGGGATTACAGGCGCCGGCCACAATGCCTGGCCATTTTTTGGTTGCAGCTACCACAGTTGTTTGGTGGGCCGGGGCTGGATTCGAACCCGCCAGCTCAGGTATACGTGGCTGGTGCCTTAGCCCGTTGAGCCACAGGCACTGAGCCTACTGTTCTGTATTAAATAGAAGGAGTTTTTTTTTAATGTGGCAATGGTATATTCAATACCAAATTAAACCTGAGTTTACTCCAAATACCTGGTAATAGGTTCAATCGATGCACAAAGATGGATCTTCTAACCCAAAACACAGACTACAAAGAACAAAAGGAAAACATAGGAAATGTAGAACACAGTTTCTCCTGTTCTTTATAGGATTGCAATGACATTTTATTGCAATAGGACTATACTATATGAAGTTACGCCCTGACTCCAGAACATAAAACCACATTTCCACTTCTCATGATGCTGGCTCCTTCTTAAAGCGGTCTAAAAGAGAGCTCTCTGTATAATTTGAAAATTCAGCTTCTGTTGTTCTGAGAAAATATATTAAATAACTTTCTGAGTTCTCTATTTTTTTTTGTAGAGACAGAGTCTCACTTTATCGCCCTCGGTAGAGTGCCGTGGCATCACACAGCTCACAGCAACCTTCAGCTCCTGGGCTTAGGTGATTCTCTTGCCTCAGCCTCCCGAGTAGCTGGGACTACAGGCGCCTGCCACAATGCCCGGCTACCGAGTTCTCTAAACTTGAAGAAAAGTCTACTGAATATTCAGAGCCAAGATCTGCTAAAATGAACATAACTTCTTTTCTTTTTTGTTAGTGAGACTCTGTCTCACTTTATCGCCCTCGGTAGAGTGTCGTGGCATCACACAGCTTACAGCAACCTCCAGCTCCTGGGCTTAAGCGATTCTCTTGCCTCAGCCTCCCGAGTAGCTGGGACTACAGGTGCCTGCCACAACACCCGGCTATTTTTTGTTTTTGCAGTTCAGCCGGGGCTGGGCTTGAACCCGCCACTCTTGGTATATGGTGCCGGTGCCCTACTCGCTGAGCCACAGCGCTGCCCAACATAACTTCTTTAAAGTTTTAATTTTAATAATTCATATCTTTATTATATTTAAATCTTTCTGCCTATTTGATTTAGCACGCTTATACCTTTTATATTTGTTTGGTTGTTTTTTGAGACAGTCTCACTACATCACCCTCAGTAGAGTTCGTGGTGCCACAGCTCACAGCAACCTCAAACTCTTAGGCCCAAGCGATTCTCTTGCCTCAGCCTCCCAAGCAGCTGAGACTACAGGTGCCCACCACAATGCCTGGCTATTCCTTATTTTACTGCAGCTGTCATTCTCGTTCAGCTGCCCCAGGCTGGGTTCAAACCCACCAGCCTCAGTGCACGTGGCTGGTGCCATAACCACTGTGGTATGGGTGCCAAGCCATTTGTTTTTTGTTTTTGAGACAGAGTCTCAGTCTGATGCCCCAGAAGAGTGCCGTGGTGTCACAGCTCACAGCAACCTCAAACTCCTGGGCTCAAGGGATCCTCGTGCCTCAGCCTCCAAAGTAGTTGGACTATAGGTGCCTGCCACAACGACCGGCTGGTGTTTCTATTTCACTTATACCTTACATCAAAGAAACTACTTAGTTGAACGAAAAAAGAGAAATTACTCGCTAAGTTTGTTGCCAAGTTCTTGAAGAGCTTGTTCTTGTTCATGATATATTTTTTTCAACTGCTGATTTTCATCCTGGAGGTTAAGGAATTCCTTCAGAACAATAAAAGATAGAAAATCCGATTTAGAAAAGAGAAACAAGAAACTCCACACTGTATATATACCATTAACAAGGAACCACTATCCTTTAGCTTTTTTTTTTTTTTTTTGCAGTTTTTGGCCAGGGCTGGGTTTGGACCCACCAACTCCAGTATATGGGGCCAGTGCCCTATTCCTTGAGCCACAGGCTCTGCCCCAAAGCATGGGGTTTTTTTTGCAGTTTTGGCCGGGGCCGGCTTGAACGCACCACCTGGGTATATGGGGCCAGGGCCTTACTCCTTGAGCCACAGGCACTGCCCTATCTTTTAGCTTTTTATAAGAAACAGAACTGTGTCCAGAGGCCTTTCCTAGCTGTTCTATATATCAAATGTTTCCCATTTAGTTCATCTCCTTACTGATATTTTTTATGATGACTAGTATGTCCTATTTCCTCGGTATACATGTAAATTATGATTTATCTTTTAAATAAGTTAACACTAATCAAGATATAATTTTTAAAGTTTTACCACTATTTACTTTTTTAAGACTAATGATTTGTTGGGTCTCATTTCTAAGATGAGATAAGACATCTTTCTCCTTTTGAAGATCTTCCTGCAAAGTCTGCCTCCATTCCTTTTCAATCTTCAAGTCGGTTTCCAGTTGTACCCTTGAATGACAAATAATACACAGAAGCTCAGTGCTATTTCTCACATCACAGTTGTATGTATTCTTTAACAAGAACATCTTTCTTGGTTGATTCTCTGCCCTTTGTAATACATTTCTTCAGACATTTTCTTTCAGAAATATTTTTGGTAAACAAATTCAGCAGCACACTATTCACCAAACACAAAGTATCAATTCATATGCCAGCCACAAATAAAAATCCTTGCTAAACAATAGTTTATAACAGTTATTAATTCTACATGCACAAGTATTGTACAGGCATAGAAAAATGCTGTGGAAAGGCACACCCCATAGTACTAAAACTGGGTACATCTTGGGAATGAAACTAAGAAGAGGGAAGTAGGGCTATAATTATTTACATTTCTATGCCATGTGAAAATTCTGATGACAATGTACCTAGTGAAAAGGATGAACTTGACATGAGAATTAAAGCAATTGCTAAATCAATTTAACATCAGAAACAGAAAATCTGGTGGCGCCTATGGCTCAGTGAGTAGGGCGCCAGCCCCATATACTGAGGGTAGCGGGTTCAAACCTGGCTCCAGACAAACTGCAACAAAAAATAGCCAGGCACTGTGGCAGGCACCTGTAGTCCCAGCTACTTGGGAGGCTGAGGCAAGAGAATCACCTAAGCCCAGGAGTTGGAGGTTGCTGTGACCTGTGACGCAACAGCACTTTACAGAGGGCAACAAAGTGAAACTCTGTCTCTATAGAAAAAAGAAAAGAAACAGAAAATGACGATCAGCCCTAGTACAAAGTAGACTGAGGCTAACCAATTACAGGAGAGATCTAACAACAAGGCAGACACTGGGGGAAAGTCCATACTACCTGTAAATGCCAGTTCTCATCTGAAAGCACTCCAACGTTATTATAACAAGTATTAGCTGGCAAAACAAAAATAGCTGAATTTCTACATTTTAGGTTGACAAAAATAAAATCATTTCCATAATTATTGCTCATAAGTAGTTATAACAAATGAGGTGTATATATACTAATAATACTGTAGTTTCTAATACTTTACATTTTAATTTTAATACTGTATCTTCTAATACTGAGTATATCACAGCATTACATTATTTCAATATTTTTGTGTTAAATTTCTTTTTTGCAGTTTTTTTTTTTGGCCGGGGATGGGTTTGAACCCGTCAGCCTCAGCATATGGGGCCAGCGCCCTACAACTTGAGCTACAGGTGCTGCCCTTTTTTTTCTTTTTTCGAGACAGAGACTTACTCAGGCACCCTGGGGTTGACTGCCATGGCATTATAGTGCAGAACAAAATCAAACTCTTGGGCTCAAGCAATCCTCTTGCCTCAGCCTCCAGAGTAGCTGGGATTACAGGCACCTGCCACAATGCCCAGCTATTTTTAGAGACAGGGTCTCGCTCTTGCTCAGACGGGTCTGGAACTCCTAAACTCAAGCAATCCACCTGCCTTGGCATCAAAGAGTGCTAGGATTACAGGCATGAGCCATAGCACCCAGGCTTTGTGTTAACATTTTCATTACTTTTTGTTTCCTCATAGTTAGCATTTTCAAATACAGCCACGTATTTGCCAGTGGAATAAATTTGAGATTGTATAACTCAGGTCAAAGAGATGAGACACCTAAGAATAATACTATCTCACTACAAATTTAAAGGGAATACTGAGGGATAGGTACAGCAGGTATTGAATAATGATGTTTCATTAAACTTTATTTCATTATAATGTTGATGTAAGAAAAAAAAAAAAAACTGGCTCGACGCCTGTAGCTCAAGCAGCTAAGGCACCAGCCACATACACTGGGGCTGGCAGGTTTGAATGTCTGCCAAACAATAATGACAACAATAACCAAATGATAGCCCAGCGCTGTGGCTGGTGCCTATAGTCCCAGCTACTTGGGAGTTGAGGCAAGAGAATCACTTAAGTCCAAGAGTTGGAGGTTGCGGGCAGCGCCTGTGGCTCAAAGGGGTAGGGCGCTGGCCCCATATGCCAGAGGTGGTGGATTCAAACCGAGCCCCGGCCAAAAACTGCAAAAAAAAAAAAAAAAAAGAATTAGAGGTTTCTGTTAGCCGTGACACTACAGCACTCAAGGGTGACAGCTTGAGACTCTTTCTCAAAAAAAAAAAAAAACACCTGATTCCTGGTCCAGGCCACTGTGTAGAATCTGCATATTCCCCTGCATGGTACATTGAGACTGTCTCAAAAAAAAAAAGAACTGCATATGTTACAAACACTAATGTAACTAAAGCATGAAAGTATCCTGTTTAGTGGCTTCATCATCTAGAATCAGAAAAAACTGAGTGAAAAAACAAAGAAAAAATTTTGGTTTTAAGTTATATAAATATAGTGTCAAAACATACATTGAATATCAGAGGCAGAAACCATAAAGGTAAAAAAGAAGATATAATTACATAAAAAAAAAATTAAAATGCACAAATAAAAACACCCATTATGAACAAAATTTTTAAATAAACAGTAAGGCTGTAATCCCAGCACTTCAGGAAGCCAAGGCAGGAGGATCACTTGAAGCCAGGAGTTTAAGACCACCCTGGGCAGGCTCAGCGCTCATAGCACAGTGGTTACAGCACCAGCCACATACACTGAGGGTGGCGAATTCAAACCCAGCCCAGGCCCTCTAAACAACAATGACAAATGCAACAAAATATTGCCAGGCTTTTGGCTCAGTGCCTGTAGTCCAGTGGTTACAGCACCAGCCACATACACCCAGGCTGGTGGGTTCGAACCCAGCCTGGGCCAGCTAAATGACAACCACAACTGTAACAACAATAACAAAAAATAGCCGGTGGGCGGTGCCCATGGCTCAAAGGAGTAGGGCACCAGCTCCATATGCTGGAAGTGGTGGGTTCAAACCCAGCCTTGGCCAAAAACTGCAAAAATAAATAAATAAATAATTAATTAAAAATAAAAAAAAAAAAAAAAGCTGGGAGTTGTGGTGGGCGCCTGTAGTCCCAGCTACTTGGGAGGCTGAGGCAAGAGAATCACTTGAGCCCAAGAGTTTGAGGATGCTGTGAGCTGTGACTCCACAGCACTCTACTGAGGGCGACATAGTGAGACTGTCTCAAAAAAACAAACAAAAAAGACCAGCCTGGGCAACATAGTTAGACCCCATCACTAAAAAAATTTTTTTCTTTTTCTTTTTGAGACAGTCTCACTTTGTCACCACCCTCCGTATAGTGCCATTGTGTCACAGGTCACAGCAACCTCAAACTCTTGGGCTCGAGGGATCCTCTTGCCTCTGCGTCCCAAGTAGCTGGGACTACAGGCGCCTGCCACAACTTCCGGCTAGGTTTTAGAGATGAGGTCTCTCTCTGACTAAGGCTCGTCTCAAATTTGTGAGCTGAGATAACCCACCTGCCTCGGCCTCCCAAGTGCTGGGATTACAGGTATGAGCCACCGCACCTAGCTGGAAACATTTTCACTAATGTGAAAGACCTATATCGAACACAAAGAGATCTTACAAATAAATATTACAAAGATGGCTACTCCAAAGAAAATAAATATGTTGTATCAACTGGCAGTTCACGCACCCACAAGAACACAAAAGGCTATCACTAGAAATCAAAGATGTGTAAACTCAAATAATAAGGCAGAATTTTTCAGGCTAAAGAATTCCTTTAGGCGGGCGGCGGCTGTGGCTTAGTCAGTAGGGTGCTGGCCCCATATACCAAGGGTGGCGGGTTCAAACCCAGCTCCGGCCGAACTGCAACAAAATAATGGCCGGGCGTTGTGGCGGGCACCTGTAGTCCCAGCTACTCGGGAGGCTGAGGCAAGAGAATCGCCTAAGCCCAGGAGTTGGAGGTTGCTGTGAGCTGTGTGACTCCACAGCACTCTACCAAGGGCGATAAAATGAGACTCTGTCTCTACAAAATAAAGAATTCCTTTAGGGGGTGGTGCCTGTGGCTCAGTGAATAGGGCACCAACCGCACATACTGAGGGTAGTAGGTTCGAACCTAGCCCTGGCCAAACGGCAACAAAAAATAGCCGGGCATTGTGGCAGGTGCCTGTAGTCCCACCTACGTGGGAAGCTGAGGCAAGAGAATCACATAAGCCCAAGAGCTGGAGGTTGCTGTGAGCTGTGACGCCACAGCACTCTACCAATGGCAACAAAGTGAGACTCTGTCTCAAAAAAAAAAAAAAAATTCCTTTAGGTTCACTTTGATTGTGATGGCACAATATATATAAAATATATATATAAAATATATATATATATATATATATTTTTTTTTTTTTTTTTTTTTTATTTTTTTCCTGGAGACAGAGCCTCAAGCTGTCACCCTGGATAGAGTGCCGTGGCATCACAGCTCACAGCAACCTCCAATTCCTGGGCTCAAATGAGTCTCCTGCCTCCGCCTCCCAAGTAGCTAGGACTACAGACGCCCGCCACAATGCCCGGCCACTTTTTTTTTTTTTTTTTGGTTGCAGCCATCATTGTTGTTTGGCTGGCTCGGGCTAGATTCGAACCTGTCAGCTCAGGTGTATGTGGCTGACGCCTTAGCCCGTTGAGCCACAGGCGCCGAGCTGGCACAGACCTATATTAATGCATATAATGCAATGTCCATGATGTAGTAAATAAAATGAACAAGACACAAAACGGTATGCAGCATGATCCTATTTCTGAGAACACAAAAAATATTGATGCCTAACCAAAAAACTGTAAGGATATTCTTCAAAATGGTTCTCTCTCTAATTTTTATTTTATTTTCTTCACACCTTTCCTTATTTTCTTAGTTTTTGGCTAAGAAAACACATAATCTTTTCATAATCAGAAGCTGTTAAAATTATTTACACTTTAGGAGGAAAATGAAATTTGTTTTTCTCTTACAAAGTCCCAAATGCCCATTTCTATACATATAATTCCAATTTTTCTGGACCATATAGAATACCCACGGTCAACAAATTGCTAGGATGTTCATGTTCTACTAAAATGGCATCCAATGAGAGACAAAATTACTTTTATAGTTTCACTAGGGACAAATATCTCTTAGGAGGTATACCCAAGACTCACTGAGTAGTTTAGCCCTACAACAGGGAAGGGCAGCTCCTTGTGACATTTTTTTTTTTTGTAGAGACAGAGTCTCATTTTATCACCCTCAGTAGAGTGCCGTGGCATCAGATAGCTCACAGCAACCTCCAACTCTTGGGCTTAGGCAAGATTACAGGAACCTGGCTTATTTTTTTTTTTTTTTTTTTTGCAGTTTTTGGCCAGGACAGGATTTGAATCCACCACTTCCAGCATATGGGGCCGGCACCCTACTCCTTAGAGCCACAGGCACTGCCCACCATCTATTTTTTTGTTTTGCAGTTCAGCCAGGCCAGGTTTGAACCTGCCACCCTGGGTATATGGGGCCAGTGCCCTACTCGCTGAGCCACAGGCACTGCCCCATTGTGACATTTTTTGAGCAGGGATCAAATAGTGGCAGCATGGCTCGGCGCCTGTGGCTCAACGGGCTAAGGCGCCAGCCACATATACCTGAGCTGGCGGGTTCGAATCAGCCCAGGCCCACCAAACAACAATGATGGCTGTAACCAAAAAATGGCCGGGCATTGTGGTGGGCGCCTGTAGTCCTAGCTACTTGGGAGGCAGAAGCAGGAGACTCGCTTGAGCCCAGGAATTGGAGGTTGCTGTGAGCTGATGCCAATGCACTCTCTCCAGGGTGACAGCTTGAGGTTCTGTCTCAAAAAAAAACCAAATAGTAGCAGCACTACAGAAAATCACATTTGTCTTACCCTTTTGTCAAATACTAGAAAGGGGATTCAGTAACAGAGTATCAGGGTTTCAAGACTGTTTTCTACTGACTGGCAAAGTGTCCCAGTCTTGCTTTTCCTGTGTTTTGTTTGGGGGAGCACAGAGATTTACACAACAAAGCTCAAGACACCACTGATAAACATGATGACTTAAGTGCTTCTTGTGACTTTTATGGCCAAAAAAAGCCCTGTTCTTTTAGGAAAGTGCTAAAATTAAGACAATTTTTTAAATTAAATCACAGCTGTGCACATTAATGCAATCTTGGGGTACAATGTGCTGGTTTTATATGTAATTTGAAATATTTTCATCAAACTGGTAACATAGCCTTCACGGCATTTTCTTAGCTATTGTGTTAAGACATTTGTATTCTACACTTAGTAAATTTCACATGTACCCTTATAAGATGCACCATAGGTGTGAGTCCACCAATTACCCTTCCTCCACCCATCCTCCCCACTCCCCTCTCTTCCCTTTCCCCTTTCTCCAAGACAAAATTTTTGTTTGCTAAATGGTTTTGGTTTGGGTGGGCCAGGTTTTAGTTTCACAATTTTCACATATATAAATGATGCAAGTTTTCAACCATACTAATATTCCCCAGCTTAAAGCCAGGGAATTCTACATACCAGTTCCTCAAAATATTTTTGTGGTAAATTTAAAAGGAGCTTAGAATTCTGGTTCTGTGTAAGTTGGAATAAACCCTTTACTTCCTATCCTCCAACTAAGTATAGTTATAAACCTTGACATTATGTTAAAAAAAAAAAAAAAAAAAAAAAAAAAGATGACTCTGAAAGGCAGATAGCAGAAAGAGGATCAGCTATGAACCCAGGAAAGCCAGGAACAATATGGTGGTAGTTACCTGAGGCTTCTTCTTGTCTCCTATATGCATATAACTCAGATTGGGTATTGAAAAAGCCCTCAACCTATGAACACTTGTGGGCAAAGATCAAAAAGCCCCATGAAGAAAAAAAAAAAAAAAAACAAGCCCCATGAAGAACCTCCTGTCTTGCCAAAGGGTTAGGAAAGAAACAGCCTAGCAAAACAGAATATTTTCTGACAATAAATGCTTATTCCAGCAAAACATCCCCCCAAAAAACCCATGTACCCATCTCCAAACCTCCATCAGCAAAAGCTGAGTGAAGTGCCTAACAATAATGAGGTATTCCCCTGGTGACCTGCGGTGGTAGTGTAAGAGAATGCCGAGCAGGGAGCCTGCACTTTCAGCACTGCCCAGCTATAACAACATGTCTGTTTGGTTTGAATATCTGTCCCTTTAAAAACTCCAGGTCCAGTGGCTCATATCTATAACACTAGCACTTTGGAAGGCTCAAGTGGGAGGATCACTTGAGACCAGGAATTCAAAATCAGCCTGAGCAACACAGTGAGACCCTGACTCTACCAAAATTTCAAAAATTAGGGTGGCGCCTGTGGCTCAGCGAGTAGGGAACTGGCTTCATATACCGAGGGTGGCAGGTTTAAACCCAAACTGCAACAACAACAAAAAATCAGCCGGTGTTGAGGTGGGTGCCTGTAGTCCCAGATACTTGGGAGGCTGAGGCAAAAGAATCGTCTAAGTCCAAGAGCTGGACGTTGCTATGAGCTGTGACGCCACTGCACTGTACAAAGGGTGACAAAGTAAGACTCTGTCTCTAAAAAAAAAAAAAAAAATTGGCTCGGCGCCTGTGGCTCAATGGGCTAAGGTGCCAGCCACGTACACCTGAGCTGGCGGGTTCGAATCCAGCCTGAGCCCGCCAAACAACAATGATGGCTGCAACCAAAAAATGGCCAGGCGTTGTGGCGGGCACCTGTAGTCCCAGCTACTTGGGAGGCAGAGGTAGGAGACTCGCTTGAGCCCAGGAATTAGAGGTTGCTGTGAGCTGTAATGCCACGGCACTCTACCCAGTGCGACAGCTTGAGGCTCTATCTCAAAAAAAAAAAAAAAATTTTCAAAAATTAGCTGACTGGGTGGCATACATCTGTTATCCCAGTTACTTGGAAGGCTGAGACAAGAGAATCACTTAACACCAAGAGTTTAAGGTTGCTGTGAGCTGTGATGCCATG
>CAUYRH010032797.1:0-18259 GCA_963574655.1 Perodicticus potto | reverse complement strand
CTGAAGATGTTAACAAATGGAAAAACATACCATGCTAATGGCTGGGAAGAATCAATATTGTTAAAATGTCCATACTACCTAAAGCAATCTACAAATTAATGCAATCCCTATCAAAACATCATTGCCATACTTTAAAGAACTTGAAAAAATAGTGCTTCATTTTATATGGAATCAGAAAAAACCTCAAATAGCCAATACATTACTCAGAAATAAAAACAAATCAGGAGGTATCACATTACCAGACTTCAGACTATACCATAAACCTACAGTGATCAAAACAGCATGGCAGCAGCACAAAAACAAAGATGTGGATTTATGGAACAGAATAGAGAACCAAGAGATGAATCTAGCTACTTATTGTCATTTGATCTTTGATAAGCCTATCAAAAACATCCAATGGGAGAAAGACTCCCTATTTAACAAATGGTGCTGGGTGAACTGGCTGGTGACCTGTAGAAGACTGAAACTGGACTCCCACCTTTCACCATGAACAAAAATTGGTTCTCACTGGATAAAAGATTTAAACGTAAGACATGAAACTATAAAAATACTAGAAGAGGGTGAAGGGAAAATGCTTGAAGAAATTGGCCTGGGAGAATATTTAATGAGGAGGACTCCCTGGGAAATTGAAGTAACACCAAAAATCCATTGCTGGGATCTGATCAAACTAAAAAGCTTTTGCACAACCAAGAACACAGTAAGTAAAGTGAATAGACAACCTTCAGAATGGGAGATTTTTGCAGTTTATGTTTCCGACAAAGATCTGATAACTAGAATCCACAGATAACTCAAATTAATCAATAAGAAAAGAATAAATAAGCCCATTTCTATGTGGGAAAGAGACTTGAACAGAAACTTCTCTGATGAAGACAGATGCATGGCCTACAAACACATGAAAAAATGCTCATCATCTCTAATAATCAGAGAAATGCAAATCAAAACCACATTGAGATATCATCTAACTCCAGTAAGATGAGCCCACATAACAAAATCCCAAAACTATAGATATTGGTGTAGATGTGGAGAGAAGGGAACACCTGTACACTGCTGGTGGGAATACTACCTAATACAATCTTTTTGGAAAGAAGTTTGGAGAATACTCAAGGAACTAAAAGTAGACCCACCATTTGATCCTGTAATTCCTCTACTAGGTATATACCCAGATGATCAAAAAATCTCATTTTATAACAATGACATTTGCACCATAATGTTTATTGAAGCCCAATTCATAACTGCCAAGACATGGAAACAGCCCAAGTGCCCATCAACCCATGAATGGATTAATAAATTGTGGTAGATGTACACCATGGAATACTATGCATCCATAAAAAAGATGGAGACTTCACATCTTTTATGTTTACCTTGATGGAGATGGACCATATTCTTCTTAGTAAAGTATCTCAAGAATGGAAAAATAGTGTCCAATGTACTCAATACTACCATGAAATCAATATATAATCACCTACACATTCACATGAATGGCAAAACAAAACTATAGTCCAGAAAGCAGAAGGGAAGAGGAGAGAGAGGGGAGGAGAGGGGAGGAGTGGGAGGAGGGAGGGTATTTGGGGGAACCTCACCTAATGTGCATGATGCAATGGTACATTTCAAAACTCTTAAGGAAAAGGTATAACTGTGATGTATGTGTTAATCAGTTCAATGTAAGCATTTAGCATTATACATCAAATCAGTACACTGAACGCCATTAATGCATCAATGTATGCAGTTATGATTTAATAAAAAACCAAACAAAAAAGAATGTATCCTCAATAGTCCTGTTTTTGAATAAAAAAATTATTGAGCTTGTAAAAAGAAAATGAGAATGTTTTGCACTATTTTGCAACATTTCAAAGTATAAAATCATCCAAAATAGAAGTTGACAAAGAAATATGAGTGATTCTGAGAGGCTAATAATAAGTATGATGCAGTGAACCTTTGCTAAACACGTGCCACCAAGAAGGGTGTCAGGTAGGGTGGCACTACTATCAACACAGCCTGTGGCTGCCCTGGGTGAGCAGAACCCCCCTTCTATGTCCCACTGAGGTTCTCACAGCTGAGACAATCCTCTGGAGAAGGGCCTTTAGCAGTGCATTTGGGAAGCCCTTGGAGGATGGGGTATGACCCGATTACGGGGTCCAGGATGTGTCACAGTGTTACGATGACATCTGTCACAGCCCCAGAGACTGCAAAGATAGGGACTGGGCAGGAGTCCGTGGGATTGTCACACATGAGGTCATGCCCAGGTGAGTACGGCAAGAGCAGTCCCTGCAGAGGTGCAGCAACAGAAGGAGGGTTGAAGGTGGGGGTGGGAACAGCAGATTTGGGCCAGACTTGTAACAAACTTGCATTGAAAAGGGAATCTGAAAAACAAAATGTCAGCTAGAGGGACGTGTGAGGGAAAATCTGTTCTTCTCTGAATACCTGCTATCCTATAGCCTCGTCTGAAGTGTCCTCGCCTGCAGGTTGCCGTGTCTGGCTTACCCCAGCTCTGGCCCCAGCTAATTTGACCTGGAGTGGGCTGGTGTCTAATCTATATAAGCAGTCGGTGCCTGGCAGGACCATCTTGTCGATGGCACAGATGGCTACCGCCCAAACCAAGCTGATCTTTCTTTTGGAACCAGCATATGAGGCTGGCGCTGTGGAAGGAGAGTTGGGCAGCTGCACCTGAGTGGGCCCCAGAGCTGCTCCTGAGCCATCAGCACTGTGTTTGAGTCATCAGAGGTCCTGCTGTTCACCTAGTTGAAGCCTTCCAGTTTTCTGCAGCCTGTCTACAAGTTTATAGGACCATTTCCTCTCACTATCTGTGAAGCCTGATATTACATCCTCATTAACTAAACAGCCTTCTTTCTGACCATCTTGAAGAGCCTCACTCAAAGCAGGTGGTATGAGGGGATAAAGAAGGGCCTGGCATTATATTGTGTGAATCTGAGGTGGCATCAGTAAGAGGTGCTGCTGTTTTATGTAGCAAGGAAAAATATATCCTTGGAGTAGAACTGTAAGGCTCTGTTTTACTCCCTTTTCATTGCTATAAAGGAATACCTGAGAATGGGTAGCCTCCAAAGAAAAGAGTTTTCTTTGGCTCAGATTTCTCTGTGAGCTGTACAAAAAGCATGGCATCAGCATCTGCTTCCAGTGAGGGCTTCAGGCTGCTTCATGACAGAAGGTAATGGGAAGCAGGTATGTGCAGAGGTCACAGGGCGAGAGGGGCAGCAGGGAGAGTTCAGGGGCACCAGACTGCTGTAAACAACCTGCTCTGTGTGAACTACGAGAGTGATAACTCACTGATCACCCTGAGGACTCACCTTCAAGTGGGGTCCACCCCCATGACCCAGACACCTCCCAGAAGGCCCCACTACCAGCACTGGGGATCAAACTTCAACACGAGGTTTGGAGGAAACCAACAAACCAGATGGTAGCAGGGGCTTTGTTGTAAGAAACAACCTGATTTCAGGGATGTCAAATGTTAAAAATTGAGTTTTTGAATTGGTGGAATTCAGTACCTCCAGAAAGTGAGAGTTTGGAATATTGATGGACTGGATGGAAGAAGCAGTTAAGGAGACAGAAGAGGGGGAGACTTCAAGAAAGGAGAGTGGATAGAAAATGGAGCAAGATCCCTGCAGAAGCAGGAAGGAAGCAGCTTAAGGTCTCAGAGGAGAAACTCCATCCACCAAATGTGTGGTGGGCTCTGTAGATGTGGTGGGAAATAAACATGTAGGTGAGAGAAGAAATGTTTAGAAAGTTTAGGAACTTGGGACCTCTCTTTCCTTAGCGATTAGGAAGCAATTTTGTATTTCATTTTGGAATTATCTCAGGACCTTTTTTTATGAGTTCTTTTATGAGCTCTGACTTGTGTTTTTGAGTTGTAACTGTATTTTACCAACAATTCTATGAGATGGCTAAGGGTATAAGGATGTAGAATTTAGTGTTTAATAAAGGACAAACCGGCTTCAATATGAGTGCTGCTCCTGAGCTCATGCTGTATTTCAGCAGAATTGCAAACAATAAATTTCATATGGTTATACAGAATGATCTCAGATTATGGTGTTTAATGAAAATATTGCAAGCTCAACCACACAATGCTGGCAAAGCTGGTGTACATGTCAGGTGTTTATCACCTAGGAAGCTTAGGCGAACCTATTCCTTAATCCACAGATGAGAAAATGAGGCCAGCAAGTGACAGAATCTTCCTAGAGTCACACAGAGGGCAGGAGAAGCCAGAACTTTGGAGCTTCTTGTCCTGGGTAAGTTTCCTCTCTGTGCTCCAGTACTCGGCAGATTTTGGAAGTTCTTCCTTCAAATTAAATGTTTTAAGTCATTTTTGAACAAAGTTACAGATGTGCATGGTTTTCTTTTCACAAAGATAGCCGATTTTACTAACATTCAACCCTCATTGAAGAGATACAGAGTTGCTGAGGCTTTGACAGTTAGGGCATGGGTGCCACGTCGGCACATTGTTCTGATTTATGCTCAGTAGCTATGGCCTGTGATAGGCAGTGGTTGTAGGGTGCTCTGCCCAACTGGGGGCTCTACCTGTGCTTTCACCTCACTTTAGTGTTATTCACAGAGGACTGAGCATCCGGACGTCCCATCATCTCAGGGAGGACCAGCCTCCCAGCCCCACGTTTGAGGACCCTACAATCAGCCGGCAATGGTGCTGCCTGCCATACTCCCCACCAGGTCATGCCCCATGCTCATGTCACATCTGATTATTATTTGTTTCCCTCAAACTCCCACCACAGAGACTTCTGTGTGTTTGTTTCTGCTAACCCCACAGCCTGAAAGCACTCCCACCTCCCAGTCTCTCCAAATGCATTTCCAGACATGGCTCCACCCTGTCCTTAGCAGATGCCCGCTGTTTGCGAGTGTCAAAGCAGGCAGGTTGGGCCTCCAAAGCCGAGTGTAAAAGATCTGATCTCTGACATTACTGGCTTTACAGTCCAGTGGAAGGGAAATATACCAAACACACAAACACACAAAAACATGCACATCACCACAAATAGAGGTAATTGCTCTGAAGCCAAGGAGAAACAGGCAGTCGCTGAGTTACAGACGGCTGACTATTGTACACCCGGCACTTACGAATGGAGGTTATCAGAGGTAATAGGTTAATGTACCTGTTCCAACTTACATATAAATTCAATTTAAGAACAAACCTATAGAACCTAGCTCATTCATAACCCGGGACTATCTGACCAGAATGCTGAGATCAAATAGGACGGATACGTGACCTAGATTACGTGGTAGTCTGGAAAGGTTCCTCTGAGAAAGTCACATTTGGGATGAAGCCTGGAAAACCTTCAACCTCCAATGTCATCAACATGTTCATTATTTCCAGGAGGCGTGAGAGGTCTTTGGCCTGGTTCTTTGGTTCTCCGTGCTCCCTTGGTCCAGAACCTCCTTAACTCACACACTGCCCTATTCTGGTATCTCCTTTTTCATCCGACCTGTCCCTGCATATATTTCAATGCTCGAGTTCACTGTCTCTTCCTCCTAAACACTTCCATGAGCCTCCCGCCCTCCCCAGTTGGGTTTGGTATCCACTTTTATAGCCCAGAGGACTTTGCTATGGCACCTGTTCACATCACGATGACAGTGTCTGGCTAGTTCAGCCACCATCTCCCAACTAAATTCTTCAAGGGCAGGGAATAAATCACCCTTGCAGACCCAGACTCCAAAGCAGCATAGTAGGCACTTTGTAAATGCTCTTGGAGATCTTTATTGACTCATTCAAAGGATCTGAAGCATATTAGAAAGTTATGCTTCTCGTTTTTTAAAAAATACGATAAGAGAAATCTGTGAGCTCATAGAATCTTTTTGTTTTACTCCCTCTAAGGTGAAAAACACTAAAAATTATTTGGTTTTTATCTTTTGGCTTGAATTAGGCAACTGACAAAGTTAGTGAATAAGCCTAAATTATATGTTTTATGGAAAAAGATTAGGAATAGAAAGGACCATGTCATTCCTTTAGATCTGCAAAACAAAAAAATAGCCGGGCATTGTGGCAGGTGCCTGTAGTCCCAGCTACTCGGGAGGCCGAGGCAAGAGAATCGCCTAAGCCCAGGAGTTGGAGGTTGCTGTGAGCTGTGATGCCACAGCACTCTACCGAGGGCGATAGAGTGAGACTCTGTCTCTACAAAAAAAAAAAAAAATTTAAACATATTTAAGAACTATGTTGACTATTTTTTCAAAACCTATTTAAATTTAAGAATGCAGCAAAAACCAGAAGGAATCTCAGAGAGGATCCCAGGAGGGGATTTCAAACGTGGCTCCTTGGAAGCCCCATTCAGTGGAGATGTCTAGATTACTGGATTTCAGTGTCACTGCTGTTGTCCCGTCTAAGTTCCTCCATCCTTCTGGGTGTCCCATGCTCCTCAGGGCCTGTAATAGACTGTGTTGGCAATGGCCCCTTCCTTGTCTGAGTGCCCTCATGATTCGATTGAGCTATGTATTTCCTCGCCGCCGTCTGGCTTCTTGCACACCCACTGCAGATAATGCTGGCCACTCACCTTCCTAATTACCCCCATCTGTGCCCTTCAGACTCTTCCCGTACTTTCCAGCATGGGCCCTCCACATCCTCATTTTATACAAAGTGGGCTCTGCTGGATCAATACTCTGGCGCTGTGTTTGATGAAAGCTCCGTGCCTGAGCTGCCTTCTGAGCTGAAAATGGCCAGGGTGTGTGTGGGCACGTTCCCAGCGGCTCAGTGTGGGGAAGGGCCCTATTAAGCCACGCCTGGCTGAGTGTCCTGCAGGCCACAAAAAGACATGTGACCCTAATTCAATTTATTAAGTAGGCATTCAGCTACGTTTATATTTCTAAAACTAAATGCAGTTAGCATGAGAGTTTTAGTAAATGTTAAGTATGTATAATTAATGGCAAATATTTTGCTCAGAGGTTCTCAACAGATCATTTGCGATTCATCAGTTGATTCTGAAGGTTAATCAAGTACGAGACTTAGTAGCCAGGTTGCCTAGACTAGACCCCCCAAACCCATTCACACACACACAATCACACAGAGACACACGCAGATACGCACTAACACACGCATACGTGCACAAACTGGCATCTTACATATTAGGCCCTAAAGAGGCTAATTTCCTCTTGAGTTTGCTACTTCAGATGTTTCTTAAAATCATAGCTCATTTCCACTTTTTCCATTTCCCACTACCAAATTCTCTGTCTCTCCTCTTCACAAACATCACAAATAAATAGATAGGCAAATACGATTTTATGTCGGAAGTAGCTTTGACTTACCACTTGCACATTACCATTAATGCCTGTCAGATCTCAACGCACAGATATTTTCAGCCATGACACATGGTGTTCTTGTCGGTTGGGAGCAGCCTGTGGTGATCGAGAGGGTCAAATACAACAATTAGACTATAGTGACCAAGATAATAGGATCTATTTTGAGATACCTGTTTTTGCTGTCTGTGGACATGACCATAAACTAACAATCTGGAAATTATTGTACTAACACATTAGCTAAGAAAGAAAAATAACTAAGTCTGTCTTTTAATTTCAACTTTCCATGCGGATGAAAGTCTAAATGAAAGTCTAAACAAAAGGCTTTTTGGGGGAGTAGCCTCATGACAGAAAGTAGTGCTTCTAATCCCTTAATGGTTGGTAACTACCTGTCTACCAAACTTAACAGGTTTTCATGAGAGTCTAACAAGATACAGGCAGTCCCTGGGTTTCAAACAAGGTAGGTTCTGTCTATAGGTTTTCTCTTAAGTGGATTTTGTATGTAAGTTGAACCTTTACCTATTTTCTGTAATAGCCTCCATTGCTAAGTGGCCGGTGTGATTCTGGACGTAGTGCAGAACTAACATGAATTCCCATCAAATTAGATGTGGCCTGCAAGACAGGCATCAGGGACCACACCGAGCTGCCAGGAGGGGGCACTTTTCTTGGAAGTATGGACCAGTGATTAAAATCTTTAGGTGATTTTTATTTATTTATTTTTTTGGCCAGGGCCGAGGTTTGAACCCACCACCTCCGGTATATGGAGCTGGAGCCCTTCTTGAGCCACAGGCACCGCCCAGGTTATTTTGTTAAAGTGGAGTTCAGAAATTGTAAAAATTTACACTCCCATCAACTGTTTTGACTCATATGTCCTTAATTAGTACTGAGTTTAAACTTTAAAATATGTGATTGGACGTTTGTTCTTCTTCTTTATTGTATAGTCAAATTTTCTCCCACTGATACAAATGTCAACTTGATGATATCCTAACTTCCCATGTATCCTGAGTTTACATTTAAGCCATTTGTTTTGTTTATCCCCACTCATGACCATATTATTTTAATTATCATAGTTTTATACACGTAATACATTTATTTTGATACCAGATAGGGCATGTCCCTAATCACTCCCTCTTATTTTTAGGAATTTTACAGTTATTCTCACGTGCTTATTCTTTCAGATAAAATGGGAATTGTTTTGTGTAAAGTTATTGGTTGGGAACCTATTACTTACCAAATCAGTGCAAAAATAGATGGATTTGGGTCTTGATTCCAATGGCCCCGTTTGTTAAATTCATTATTAAAATGAACTAACTACAGACAAAATACCATTAAGCAGGTTCATAAGATCATGGACTAAGTTTAATTTTACATTTCAGATCATTCTAAAGACATAAGAAGGTTGGTGGCAAAAGCTGAATTTTGCAGCTTTGCAACCTTAAGTAAGAAACAAAATGAAATCTACTTTGGGAATTAGACACAGTTGCCAATAATTACCGATTTTCGGTAAGATGACAAAAGCAAAGACACTGTAAATCCACACTAGAAACAACCAGTAAGCAGGAGCCACTTGGCATGCCTTCCTTTATCAAATATAGATATTTAATTGGAAAATTCTGATGGTTAAAATACTGAGTTGTTTGGCGTTACAGTCCTTGCCTTATCTTTCAATGTCAAAAAGAAAAGAAAAATAAACCTCTGGGAGATATATCTCAGGTACTGGGAAGCCAAATTAAATTGGTTATTAATTAATTAGTTGACCAATTATTGTTAATTATTGTGTGATTAATTAGATTTGCTTTGAGGCTATAGTTTTGATTGACAGAAATGAACAAATCCAAGCAAGGCTGTCAAAGCACCTGTCTCCACCTCCCTCCCCACCCACGCCAGGCCAGGCCAGGCCTGTCCTCAGTGCCTACCCCGACCCCCTGCTAGCTTGGAGGTCCCGCCAGCCCAGCTGTCCCAGCTGTACTCTCGGCTTCTTTTGGCCCTTTGTCGCCGCAGGTGCCTTAAAGCTGCACTCTCAGGTTTTGATTCTGTCCTTGTAAGATGATCTAACTTTTTAACCCAACTTCCTTTTTCTAGAATCCCTTACTTTGTGAACTTTTGTGCCTCTTATTGGACTTCTATTCCGGTCTTTACAGAGGAAATGGGTGTGGTCGCTCATGGTAGAAATACACAGGCAGATTGGGGAGGGGTGAAGAGGAAGGCGATCTTGGTTCTACTTAAAAAACAGCATCTCAATATTTATAAAGGCAGAAAATGAATTCAATTTTTCAACTCTGCATCCTAAAAACTGATCAAGACAACGAGGTAAGGCTGCACCCAGCCCCTCGAGATCCCCCGGCTTCAAGGACATCTGCAGGTCCGCTGTTCACGGATCCCAGAGGGTGGGCCACCCATCCCATCATCCCAAACTTTGTTTATCAGATCTGATAAAATTATCCCTTCCTCCACCAGAAAATATGTATTTTCTGTCTTGTGATTCTCAATAATCTTCATGAAGTCTCTTGTCTGAGGATTTCCTTGGTGTTTTTCATGTACAGTAAATCACTCCCTCGCTCTGCTGCCTGGCGCTTTCTAATAAGAACTTCCCTTAGGCCTCCAGATGGCTCTCATGGTGACAAGTCATGACACGTCTATTCATCTTCTGTCTTTCCAGAGTCTCAGGAACACCAGGTTGTCTGTAAGGGGGTGTGTATCTTGCACTTTCTGTCTCACCCCAAAGTGACACAATGGAAAAGGCTCAGAAATGGCACGAGCACAGGTGTAGCTGTTGTATCTCTGAGGATGTCACACCATGAATGAGACAAGCCCCTCCAGGCCTGTGGTCTCAGATGGGGAGTGAACTCACAGCGGGCCTGCGGATTGGGAAAGTCCTCTTTGTAATATCAACAAGATGCTTTACACGGTGTTGGGATTCCCTGAGCACCATTCAGAGACACAGATGCCTCTTCCTCCCTATTCCTTTCTCATTCTCTCCTTCCCTTCCCCATCTCTGTTGCTCCTCCAAGTCTCCACTCTCCTTTCTTCCCCCTTCCTTCCATCAGGTGTTTGCAAATGCCTCCTATGGGCCATGCGTTGTGCTAGTCTCTTTGGGCATGAGGTGAGCACAGTGACCACTTCTCTGCTCC
Organism: Perodicticus potto; assembly: GCA_963574655.1. NCBI lineage: Eukaryota > Metazoa > Chordata > Mammalia > Primates > Lorisidae > Perodicticus > Perodicticus potto. Next base: position 7,883 of record CAUYRH010032797.1, on the reverse strand, counting down.
TATGGAGCTTCCAGTCTAGTGAAGAACAGAAATCAACCAAATAATAATAAATTTAAAACTATGCTAACAGCTGGGGAGATAGATACAGAGACCCAGACTGGGGAATCTGGAGAGAGTTCCCACGAAGGTGCTATTTGTAGCAAGATCATAAAAAGTGGGAAAAACTTCAGCAGGGGAAGAAGGGAGTGGGGAAGAGTGTCCCAGAAAGAGGTCTGTGTGTGTGGAGGGCCGGGTGAGAGGACACAAGACTCACGGCAGCTGAGAAGAGGCTCCGAGTAGGCAGGGGCCAGACACCAGGACTCTGAGACCACGTGACGGATTCCGGTGCAAGGCCAAGGATAATGAAGGGTTCACTGGGGGGTAGGAGGTTGATAGGATCAGGTTTGTGGTTTTAAGGGTCACTCTTGCTGCTATGAGGGAATTGGATTAGGGAACAGCAAGCTTGGAGGTGAGAGGCCAGTTCGCAGTCCATTGGAAGGTTCTGGGTGGCTGGGCCTGGACTGATAGTAGTGGAAATGGACAGTAGTAGAAATGGAAATGTTTGAGTGATATTTCACATGTGAAGTAGATGTGGAGTGACAAGAGAAAAGGAGATGTTGAAGATGGCTCCTAATTTCTGGCCCACACAAAAGCATGAATGGTCACGCTATTCTCCAGGAAAGGCAACTGCAAGAAGGTAGATTTTAGGGCGCTCGCTTTGGACACATTGAATTTCAGGTGCTTTCGAGGCATCCAAAGAGAGATAGTGAAGAGAAGATCAGATGCCTGGGTCTGCGGCAAGAGAAGAGTCTGGCCTGGGACATGCAAAGTGGAGTCATCGGGGCAAGCTGCTGCTGACGACAAGGCTGTGGGTGAGGCTGCCCCTGGAAGGAGGAGCCCAGCCTCGGGCTCTCCACCAGCAGCTGGGTGGATGGGGAGGAGTGTGCAGAGTGCCAAGGAGACAGAAGACAGGGTGCCATCGTGGAGCCAAAGGAAGGAGGGGATGGTCCAGACCGGAAAATGCTGGTGACAAACTGAGTGAATTGAATCAAAACATTCCATGGGACCTTGGCAAGCTGCGTTAACTTCAGCCCACATGAAAAGCATAAAAGTACTGATCGCCCCACAGGCCGTCATGAAAAACAAGTCCTGAGTAGGGACCAAGAGACTTCAGGTAATTTACTAATAGCTGTGGTCTATGTCACAATTACTTATTGATACAATAGAAAATAAAAATAACTTAAAAAGCTAAAACAATTGAAATCTGGGGAGATACCAGCTGCAGATATGGCTTTTTGTGTATCCATCATATATTTAGTTTTATATAAGATGCTATTTTTTTTTTATGAAGACATTAAGGAGCCCCCAGATCCAAGGATCTTGTCAAGTACTGCAGGTGAATTAGTTTAGCAGTGGCTAAGAGTCAAGAAAACACCTTTCAAAGGTGCAGGCTTAAAAGAGATTCTGGTCAGTGGTTAGTGTTTTTCAGCGAAAATAATCCAGTTGGCTCTCTATTTGACAGGAGTATATTTTAACAATGCAGAGAAGCACGTTCCGAGTGACTTGCTGGAGGCTCCTGCCCAAAGATCTTTTTCCCTAAAAGCAGTTGCTGAGGTCCCATTTCTCCCATTTTCAGAGGGATAGGATTGTCAGTGAGCATTCTTCCCTCATCCATTATGCCTGGACCTAGGCGTGCTGTGTCGTCAGTACCTTGTAATGCTGACTCCATGGTTGCTCACACACCCTCTCACCTACGGTGACCCTATTGGACAAGTTCCCAGAACTGTACTTCCCATGAAATGAGTGAATCCTTGGTTTTCATGTTCATCTCTAAATGACCCTGCAGGGGGATTTTTCTACACAGCAGATATGACCAGTAAAGGTGAAATTCTTCTAAAACAAGGATTAGGAAACCACAGTCCATGGACCAATCTAGTCTGCCTGCTTTTATATGGCCCATTCATTAAGAGTGGTTTTTCGCAGGATTTTTTTTTTTTTTGCAGTTTTAAATGCTGAAAAAGACCCTGAAAACTAACATTCTGTGATGTGAAAAGTGTATGAAATTCAAATTCCAGGGAGCATAAGTAAAGTTAAACTGGAACACAGCCACACTCATTTATCTATGTATCACCTATGGCAGGTCCCTGCTGAGCAATTGTGACAGAGTTTGTATGGCTCACAAAGCCTAAAATATTTACCATCTGGCCCCTTCCAGGAAAAGTATAGGGCACCTACTCTCGACACTGATCATTTCAGACCCTGCCTCCCTCCAGTATTGGGTTGGTAATGAAGAGCACAGGGCCATTTCTCATTTGCCAAGAGTTCTACAGTCCGAAGTATCTCCTGCTCATGATGAGCCTTTGAGGTACAATGGGTGGGCTTTATTTCTGTAAAACTCCATTTTACAGAAAAATAAATGAAGCACCAGAAATATTGACCAGGTTAGCTCACAACAGCCTTGTAAAAGATATGATTGTTTCAGTTTTAAAGATGGGAGGATACAGATTCAACGAGGTTAAGTAACTCACACAGATCACCTGCTGGGTCAGCATGGGAGCTGAAGTCCCATCTTCTGATCCTGGGAAAGTTCCTTCCCTTCTCCACTACTTGGCTGCTCCCTGCATGGAGCATCTGGTCGGTGTCTGAGCTGTCTTTCTCAAAGAGAGTTTTGGCTTTAATCCTGCCACTATCCCTGAGCAGGAAGTCCTTTGTTCTTGATCCTAATGGAGTTTTGGCCAAGAAGCAGCAGAGTCCATGGGAGGTTTCCTCCCAGCTCCTCTGTAGCCCTGGGTAACCCTGGTTTCAGTAGCTGCTCCAAGATGGCAGCCAACAATTTGCTCAGGAAAGCGGAGGGCATGACAGCTCGCGGCTCTGGCTGAGGAAGCGGCCTTTGGTGTCTAGGACCTTCCACATCTTTGTTACTTCCCATTTCCTCTCTGGCCATCCTTTGTCCTCTCCCTTTTCTTTCTTTGTTATTCTCCTTTCTTCCCTCTTTTTGCCATTCTCTGCCCATTCTCTAGGTTTAAGCTCCTTACCAGGGGAGAAAAAAGGACCTGGGGGCCATTTAAACTCATGAACTGCCAATTTTAAAGTAACATGCAGTTTCATTTGACACTGGGGAGATGCCGTGAGAGTTTGGGTCATCCTTCCCATAGCTTGGAAGGCCCTTGAGGCTCCACTGGGGCATGGTCAACCCCATTCCCTTTTCCCTGGACTCTTTATTCCCTTTTCTTGGAAATTTCAGTGCAAGACCAATCTCTTGCCATCTGCTAGGTCACAGCTAACAATTACCTCTGCAGAGCTTAGCAAGGCCTTGCCTGACCACTCAGTCTAGGACAGCAAGCCGCCATCCCTGTGCCCTGCAGAGCACCAATCTGTCTGGCCCAGAGCACCACATATGCTGTGTCATCTTCTTACCATGTAGGATGGACTGGAACACAGGCTCTAGGGCCTTCTCTGACGGTCAAGTGTTGCCTTAGCATTCATTTCAGCCCTGAGCACAAAGTAGGCATCAAGAATATTTGGGGGACCTTATACTAAGTGAAATAAACCAGGCACATAAAAGTAAACCCTGCATGATATTCCTCATTTGTGAATCTAGAAAATGTAGAGCTCATAGAAGCAGAGAGTAAAATGGTTGTTACCAGGGGCTGGGGGTAGGAGGAAGTGGCCTGGGGAGATGTTTAGTCAAAGGTCACAAAATCCTAATTAGAGGGGAGGAGTCAGTTCCACTGCACATCGTGGCGACTACAGTGAATAACAGCATATTTCTGAAAACTCTTCAGAGCAGATTTTAAGCATTCTTATCACAAAAAGGATAAGTACGTGAGGTGACACACATGCTAAGGAAGCTGATTTAGCTGTTCCACGATGAATACTAATATCAAAACATCACGGTGTGCACCATAAATCTATACAATTTTTCATTGTCAAGTAAAAATCTAATCATTTGGGGATAATAAATAAAATTTTCAAAAAATGAATTCCACAAAATTAAAATTATTTTGATTTGAAATTCAGACTAAGTTCTAAGTTTTTAAAATATGCACATACTTAAACATGTATATATATATATATATATATATATATATATATGCACATAAGACCCAGAGATGCTTCCAGACATCTGTATGGAATTGTGTCATAAATCCATCATAACTTGAAGATGCTGTAAGTAGAACACACATTTTTCAGCTTCCAATATTTTAAGCTTATGATGGGTTTACCTGTGTGTAGCTCTGTTATTAGTCTAGGAAAACATAGAACGCCTGTTACTTTCACACATTGTAAAGTCAAAAAATCATAAGTCAAACCATCATAAGTAAGGGACTATCTCTATTTAAATAAGAAACTAATTTCAATTGCACACAAATGTTATGTCCACCCTGTACATATATTTTAAAATTTATTTTAGAAATAAAAATTACTGATAACTTTGAGTTCTAAGATTAGAATAGCCCCATGGCGTTGTAATTCTTCTATCCTAGATCCTATATCTTAAAAACCCAAGACAAAACAAAACAAACAAGTATAGGAAGACTCCAAAAAGTCAAAGAAGAAGGCAGAAGGGCAGAACTTGAAGAAGACAACTGTGTGAGTAACCTGGATTTTCTTTCTGCCTCCCATATACCCAGAAGGGATGTTACAGAATTCTGTAACCCAGAAGTGCCAACAGGCACAGACAAGAACCCTCAAGAAAAGCCTCCTTTCTCTGACCAAAGGAGGAGAAAGCCTCCTTTCTCCTTTCTCTGGAAAGGCAGCTTAGCAGAACGGAAACTCTCCTTTTTTTTAATTGCCTTTTTTTTATTAAGTCATATATACATAGATCATGAATACATTTATGTCTTTGTGGGATTCAATGTGTTGATTATTTGTACAAATTGGAGTGCTTACATCCATAATACCTGTCCTACTTCAGCCAAACACCTAAGGAAAATCTGTACTCCCCTACCCCATGTTGTCAGTAGGGTCGAATGGGAAGCTGGGTTTCCAGCCCTACTTGGCAGTAGCAAGGCAGGGGGGTTGACACCCTGCTGCCTCCATCAAGATGGTGTCAGTGGATAGAATGAGGGGCTGAGCTTCCCCTGTACCAGTGGCAACGAGATGGAGCAAAGCAGTGCGCAGGTGTGGCTGGCATCCACTTCTAACTTCCCCGGTGTCAGGAAGCCCAGGGGAGCCTGAAGAGCTACCCTTACCGAGACCTGTACAATGCACGTAAATAGGGTGAATTTTTGCAAAGACAAAAAGATTAAATGAGATCACGACGTATTACCCCAGACGCCCAGGATACAAAGAAAATCACTCGTCATACCAAGAACCAGGACAATCTCAACTTGAATGAGAAATGGCAAGTGTCAGATGCCAATATAAAAATGACACAGATGTTAAAATTCTCAGCAAGTGTTTTAGAGCCATCACCATAGAAATACTTCAATGAGCGATTACAAGTGCTGTTGAAACGAAGGAGTAAAATAAATCATTGGCAAAGAAACAGGAGATATAAAGACCAAAAGGGATTTTTAAAACTGAAATATGCAATAACTAAAACAAAACTCCTTGGATGGGCTCAACAGTAGATAGAAGAAAAGACCTGGTGAACTAGAAGAGAGAATGTTAGAAATTAACCAATTTGGACAACAAAGAGAAAATAGACTAAAAAAAGTGAACAGACTTAGAAGAATATGGGACAATAACCAAAGATCTAATATTTATATCATTGGAGAGGACAAAGAAGAGAAGGAGAGGAGAAGAAAATTCACTTGAAAAGATAAAGGCTTAAAACTTCCCAAACTTGGCAAAAGGCATAGGCTACAAATTAAGGAAACTGAGAAAACTCTAAATCAAGATAAATTCAAAGAAACTCAAGCCAAGGGAGCAAACTTCATGAAAGCTAAAGACAAAGAAATATCTTCAAGCAGAAAGAAAATGATAAAATAATGAAATGTAGAATATTAAGAATGAAGAAAGAACAACAGAAATGTAAAAGCAAGGATAGACTAGTCTCTTAAATTTTCTAAATTATGTTAGATAATTTAAGAAAAAATTATCACACTATCTGATGTGGTTCTAAATATACATAGAGGAAATATTTAAGTTAGTTATAGTATAAAGGAGAGGAGATAGGCCTGAATGGAGTCAAGGTTTCTTCACTTTACTCAAACTTGTAGAGTGTGGATTAGAGTGGAGAGTGATAAGTTGCATATATACAATGTAATACCTAAAGCAACCACTCAAAAAGATTCAAAAGACATGCTCAAAAACTTTGTGTAAAGAAGAATGGAATTCTAAAATGTTCAATTAGCCCCTAGCAAGGCAGAAAAATAAAATAAAACAAATAAAAAGAAAACGAGGATAAACAGAAGACAAAAAATTAAATGGCAGAATTAAACTTTAATATATTAATAGTTAAATTAATTGTTCTAAATACACTAAGGAAAACAGAAAAATTAGATGACTGAATTTTAAACACTGGTCCATTATATATGCTGTCTAAAAGACAGTCACATCAAATATAATATATTTGAGAACAAGAAGGTTGAAAGAAAAAATGTGGAAAATGACTTATCATGTAATGTTAATTAAAAAAAACAGGAACAGCTGTATTAACATCAGATAAAATAGACATTAAAGCAAAGAAAATGATAAGGGACAAAGTAAGATATTGCTTAATAACAAAAAGGACAATTACCTGAGAAGACATTGTAATGCTAACTGTGCACACGTCAAACAACAGATCTTCAAAATACACACAGCAAAAATTATCAGAAGTGACAGAAATAAATAAATACACAGTCATATTTGGAGACTTAATCACCCTCCTGTCCACAACTGATAGAACTAGAAGACAGAAAATTAGCAGGGATACGGAAGAATTTAACCAGATCATCACTCAACAGGATCTGATTGACATGTATAGAACATTCCTTCAAAAACAGAATACACATTCTTGACAGCCAAGAAATTCATCCACATAGGAGGATAGCCCGGGCCATGAAATAAATATCAACAAATTCAAAAGAATGAAATCATACAGAAATGTGTTATCAGAGCACAAACGCATCAAACTAGAAATCAACAGCAGAAAGATAATGGGAAGATTTTGAAATGCTTGGAAACAACATAGTTCTCAATAACCCATGTATCAAAGAAGAAATCTCAAGGAAACATTTAAAAAATTTTTTCAAGTTGAATAAAAAAAAATAGAAACTTATTAAAATGTATGAGATGTAGGTAAAACATTGCCAAGGGGAACATTTATAGGACTAAATGCTTACAATAGAAGAGAAGAAAGATTTTAAATTAATAATTAAAATTACTTCCTATAAATATAGAAAAGGAAGAGCCAAAAAAATTCAAAAGAAGCAGAAGGAAGGAAATAATAAAGGTAAAAACAGAAATCAATGAAATTGAAAACGGAAAAGCAATAGGGATTATCAATGAAACAAAAAGCTAGTTCTTTGAAAAAAGATCAATAAAATTGGCAAACCTCTAGCTGTATTGATGAAGGAAATCAATACTACTCCATTTCTGTATCCATTCATTTATTGGCCCCTAATGCACATGGAACACTATTCACTTTAAAAAGAAGGAAATCTTGTCATTACGGACAACGCGGATGGACCTGGAGGACATTATGCCGAGTGAAATAAGCCAGGCACGGAGAGAGGGGTACTGCAAGATCTCATGTACACGTGGAATCTAAAAAGGTCGAACTCATGGGAGCAGAAAGTAGAATGGTGGATACCAGAGGTTGAAAGTGATGGGAAGGAAATTGGAGAGATACTGGTCAAAGGATACAAAATTTCAGTTAGGAGGAATAAATTCAAGTTATCAATCCTTCAGAATGATGACTATAGCTAATAACTACGTGTTGTATCCTTCAAAATTGCAAAGAGAGCAGATTT
>CAUYRH010032796.1:0-16308 GCA_963574655.1 Perodicticus potto | reverse complement strand
GTCCCAGCTACTTGGGAGGCAGAGTCAAGAGACTCGCTTGAGCCCAGGAATTGGAGGTTGCTGTGAGCTGTGATGCCACAGCACTCTATCCAGGGTGACAACTTGAGGATCTGTCTCAAAAAAAAAAAAAAAGAAAGTATGGCAAGAGATAAAGTAAAGCAAATATGAAAGGTTAATAAATGGTGAATTAAGACAATGGTATACATGAGTTATTACTATACTATTCTTTCCATTTGAAGTTTCAAGTTTTTCGAGAAGCCAAGCTATTAGAAATGAAATTAAATACAGCAGAACCTCCCTAGTAGACCATCTCAGTACACTGACCACCTCCTTAACTGACCTAATTTAATGTTCACAGGCTGGACAAGGACCACATGTAGGTTATCAGTACAACAGCCTACTTCCTTAGCCTGACCACTTCTGTATGTTGACCAGTTTGTTACATTCCTTCAGGTAGTCAATTTATAAAGATTCTACTGAGTAAGTAAAGGCAAAAACAGTAAAATACTACGTAAACACCATAAACACACATACAAAAAAAAAAAACCCAAAAAACAAAAACTCAAATAAACAAAGACCTACATGTCCAGTAATTCTACTCCTGGGTATATCCCCACATAAAAATGAAAAACATGTCCACAAAAAAATACTGGTAAATACATGTTCATACTGCATTAGTTCATTATAGACAAAAAGGAAAAACAACCCAGATGTCCCTCAACTGATGAATAAACAAAATCTGATTTATATATACAATCAAATATTATTCACCAATAAAGAAGAAAGGAACAAAGTACTGATACACACTACAACAAGGATGAACCATAAAAACATTACACTAAGTGACTACTAATGGGTATGGGCTTCTAGGGGAGGTAAAAGAGATGGCAATGAAGATGTTCTAAAACTGACTACTGTGTGGGCTGGGTACAGTGCTTCATACCTGTAATCCCAGCACTCTGGGAGGCCGAGGTGGGTGGATTGCCTGAGCTCACAGGTTCAAGCCAGAGCAAGACCTCATCTCTGAAAATAGCCAGGCATTGTGGCGGGCGCCTGTAGCCTCAGCTACTTGGGAGGCTGAGGCAAGAGAATCATTTAAGCCCAGGACTTTGACGTTGCTGTGAGCTATGACACCATGGCACTCTACCAAGGGTGACAAAGTGAGACTCTATCTCAAATAAATAAATAAATAAATAAATAAGTAAACGAAACTGACCAGTGTGACAGTGGTCTGAATAAATAGCTGAAATGCAAATAAATAGCTGAACTGCAAATATGCTAAAACTGCTCAACTGAAAACTCTAAAAGAACAGTATGATATGTGAATTATTTCACCTGATTCTTTTTTATTCTTTTTTGAGACAGAGTTTCACTTTGTCGCCCTCACTAGAGTGACATGGCATCACAGCTCACAGCAACCTCCAACTCTTGGGCTTAAGCAATTCTCTTGCCTCAGCCTCCCAAGCAGCTGGGACCACAGGCGCCCGCTACAATGCCTGGCTTTTTTTATTGTTGTTGCAGTTGTCATTGCTGTTTTAGCTGGCTGGGGCCAGGTTTGAACCCGCCACCCTCAGTATATGGGGCAGGGCCCTACCTACTGAGCCACAGGCGCCGCAATTATGTGAATTATTTCAAAAGAACAAAAACCAACGTGTCCAAGGTAAAGTTTTGAGGTTTAAAAAAATAAAACCAAAAGCAATTATTTGAACCTTGCTTGGATCCTGGTTAAAATAGCAGCTATCAAAAACATTTAAGCAAGGACTAGATATTAGACAATGTTAAGAAATTAATATTGGGCGGCGCCTGTGGCTCAGCGAGTAGAGTGCCGGCCCCATATACCGAGGGTGGCGGGTTCAAACCCGGCCCCGGCCGAACTGCATCAAAAATCAGCTGGGCGTTGTGGCGGGCACCTGTAATCCCAGCTACCTGGGAGGCTTAGGCAAGAGAATCGCTCAAGCCTAAGAGGTGGAAGTTGCTGTGAGCTGTGACTCTACAGCACTCTAGTGAGACTCTGTCTCTACAAAAAAAAAAAAAAAAAGAAATTAGTATTAATTTTCTTAGCTGGAATAAGACATTTAGGTTCAGACAGTTCAACAACACAGACAAGAAATATGGATAAAGCAAATGAGCCAAAATTATTTAATCTAAACAATGAATATATGCTAATATTTATTAGTAAAACTACCTTAGGATTTGATCGAGGTAACAGCTATTTTCAAGGTGTACCAATTGATAATCATCACTATGATTATCATTATGTAAATTACAAACTATGTGTTATATAGTTACTAAAATACAATGGTAAAGTACTTGTATTTTATATTATTTTTATTCATTCTAATCAATATTCAAAGACTGGTGAAAATACATATATACTTACTCTGTACTTTTTGTCTATTCTTTGATGAGTCCTCTTTAATTCACCAGATGGGGTCAAAGATGGTTTAAAATAAGTATTTCGATTTGCTGCTATGGATACTGGCTTTGGAGTCATGAGTCTCTGAACAGGAGGATACTGAGAATCCACCTTATAAGTAAACAGAAACCAAGGACAAACATTTTGTTTTCATATAAATCAATGGCACAGCTAAAAATTATCTGACAATAGGTAATGTGACCTACAAACCAGGAGTATTTATTAGAGAAATATCCAGTAGATACAAATAACTGAGAAGAAAAACTGATAGTGAAACCGAGGGTATGTATCTATTTATTTACATATATATAACATAAAAATCCACAGATACATATATAATTCTAAAATGGTTTCACAGACTATACATATGTTTTATTCAGGACTTAATGACTTTTCACGCGTGCGCGCAAATTAAAAACAGCTCCACAAATCTAAGTTCTATACGATAAATTTTAAACATATAAACTAAAATTAACTTTTATTGTATTTCCCAATTACTAGCTACATTTCCTCAGTTGCAAAAAGGATATTTTTAATCTAAACATATAAAAAATATTTTAATTCCCAAGAACATGAGCAAACCATCTGCAAATTTACTCTCCCTCCATTGTTGTTTAAAAACCAAACCAAATATCTTTCAAAGTATAACTGGCAGATCACTGTTTAAAGACTTTCAGATTCTGAAATTAGGATTTTATTATGTAAGCACACAAGTGTTTTGTTAACGGTCCTTGGCTACAATGAAACATAGTAAGCTTCTACTCTGTCCAAAGATTGTAATACTATGAATAGAGTCCTATTCAACAGCAGCTGTGAACACACTGGTTCCCAGGGCAAAAGCCTCTGTATAGTTACTAGTTCTTCCTTAAATCACGCTCCCAAGTGTGACCAATGAAACGATCTATTTTGTAGACTTATCTGTGAAATACGAATTACAATATTGTTATACAATCTGACCATCCATTAATAAACTTTCACTGTCACTAAACTCAATTATTAGTAAAGTTCTTGCTAATAACAATTTATATTGTGGAATAATTTTTTAAATTTACTTTTCTGTGTGTGACAATATTTTGCTCTGTTGCCCACACTAGAGTATAGTGGCCCCATCATAGCTCCCTGCAACTTCAAATGCCTCAGTTCACGCCTATCCTCCTGTCTCAGTGTCATCCCAAGTAGCTGTGACCACAGGCATCCACGACCACACCCCACCCATTTTGTTTATTTTTTGTAGAGATGGGATTTTGCTGTGTTGCTCACGCTGATCTTGAACTCCTGGCCTCAAAAGATACTCCTACTGGCCAGGCGCCGTGGATTACAGGCATAAGCGACCATATCTGGCCAAAATTTAGTTCTTTTTGAACAATCTGAAATAAACGAGGATTAGAGAGATGCTAACCACTTAAATTAATCCCATCATAAATAAGGTAATAGTGGAATCTCTTGCCTAATTACAAATTTTTAGGTAATTCTAAAAATTACCTAACAAGAAGCAACACTCTTCTAAGAAAGATTCCATTTTAGTTTTCTTCTCTGAATAAGAATTTTAGCAAAATTATAATTTACCCACTATCTCACACATAATCCCCATAATTAATCCATGTAATTATCAGAATTTTATAATGCTTACTTTGGAGGAATTTGGTGTTGTAATAAATGCTTCCATACATAAGGATATGGGAACCAATAAGCGATACATAAACTAACAGAAAAGACAACTCTTTAGAGCGACACCCATAGCTCAGTGGGCAGGGCAACAGCCACATACACCGGAGGCAGGCAGGTTTGAACCCAGCCCGGCCAGCCCGGGCCAGCTAAACAACAATGACAACTGCAACAATGAAAAAATAGCTGGGCCTGTAGTCCCAGCTACTTGGGAGGTTGAGGCAAAAGAATTGCTTAAGAGTCTGAGGTTGCTGTGAGCTGTGATGCCACAGCACTCTTTTAAAAGATAACTCTTTAACCCAAGCTATTAAGCATTATATTTTCTCTCACTAACTTCCAAAGCTAATTTTGACTAAATACACTAAAAGGTATCAAAATAGTAATCTATATTATATTTTTCATTAGCTCTGTTACCATGGAACAATATTTTAGTTGGCTGATAGCCAAATTCAAATTGTACTACATTATATACAATGAATTTAACATGTTGGGTAAGGAGGAAATTTACAAAGGTGACTAAGTTAAATGAAGGTTTTAGTATGCCAAACTTTAAATTATGAAATATTTCGACCTTTGCTCAGCCCTATTTTTATTTATCAAAAGGAAGGAGTAAGCCATAAAAACTTTTGAGATCCTGAAGATGGAAATACCAAATCGTAGAGGAATGGACACGATGCTTGCAAGGATAGTTACTGACTTTTATTACATTAAAAGGAAACGCTGAGAACAGGACAGTCTCCTGGCAAGCCTAGAGATGTTTTGTGACCTAGGAGCAAACCCCCAAGTAACTCAGTGTTCCAGAATGAGAAAAGATCGGTCACTCGTTAGTAAGCATGTGTTAGACATTGATGCTTGGTACTTCTTCACGGGGGTTGTGGGGAAAGAACACGTGAGGCAAGAACACATGGCAATTCTTATGCATGCAGCCCTCTATGTAATTACCTTAACTTCCCACATCTGTTGTATATGTCATTACCTTAACTCTCTACACCGCTGTGTATAACAGTCCTTGCGGAGAGGGCTGAGTGCTACCTTGCACTTAAGGTTAGCCCGCCTCCTGCAAGCTTGTACTTCAATCTGTGTCACGCCTGGTTCCTTTGTGCGGGGACCATGACCAGGGCCATAGGGGTCGCAACACCAAATAACAAAAAAATACTGAATGAGCACCTACTAGATCTACAGACAGCATTGTCCCGAGGTTCTCAAGAGGTTACAATGTCCAAGTAAAAGCTAACTTTAAATATAACAAAAGAATTGCTGACAATTTAAGTAACTATAGAAGTCTTACTTTTTCTCTTTTGGCTGAGAAGTCTGTGATATCTATCCCACTCCTATCAAGAGGCTGAAAAAATAAAATACTGTTTAAATAGTTGGAAAATTATAAAATACTTATTTTTGAAGAAGGTTTAAAAGTCAACTTACAGAATTCAGAGGAGAAGAAACAACAGAAGGAATTCTTTTTGCATCCTGTTAAAGTTGAAGTAACAAAATTAATATTTTTAACTAACATCAAATTTTGTTGTACTCCTATATTTAATTGTGATTTTTAAAATTTACCGCTAGAGGGCTTGACATCTTCTCTAAAGATTGCAATATTCTCCGAGCTGTTGAACTAGTCACACCATAAGACTGTGCATTGACCTGCTTTGCTTTCATCTGTCTCCTGACTGGTGCCTATAAAAGTAAATACTGTATTATCTACTGCAACACAAGACACACATTTCGTGCAACAAAAACATTTATAACATCTATAGAATGGATATCCAAAGTGAAACAGGATTACGTATTCACAGCAATTTATCTGTGAGTGGCATCTTGAAGAGTTAGTTCAGATTCCTTTATTGAAAATCCAACTTTCTACTTAAGAAATTACTGCTACAGTGTCAGAAAAGAGTAATAACACAGTATGAACAACTCTAAAGAAACATCTGCCACTTATGTTATGTGGGGAAACGGGCCAAATGACAAAAAGTTCTAGCCATTTTCTTGGATCTATTTTTCCCTAATATTTGAATCAAAGGAGATTAAATTAATGAGAACTGAATTATCCTGGCTATTATAACATTCAGTTAGAATAAACTCCAAGATGGCTATACAAAAAGAGTGTAGGTCTACTGTTAAAGAAATTTAAAATTTCAATACCAATTTTTGTTTCTCAAAAAAAATTTTTTTTTGAGATAGAGTCTTACTTTGTCCCCCTTGGTAGAGCACCTTGGAATCACAGCTCACAGCAACCTCAAACTCTTGGGCTCAAGCCATCCTCCTGCCTCAGCCTCCCTGGTAGCTAGGACTACAGGCACCCATAACAGCATCTGGCTACATATATATATATATATATTTTTTTTTTTTTTTTTAGAGACAGGTCTTGCTCTTGATCAGGCTGGTCTCGAATTCCTTGAGCTCAAGCAATCTATCCACCTTGGCCTCCCAAAGTGCTAGGATTACAGGTGTGAGCCGCCATGCTTGGCACTATGTTTCTCAAATGTTAATATAACAAAAGAAAGATTTTTAAGGCCGGGCATGGTGGCTCACGCCTGTAGCCCCAACACTGTGGGAGGCCGAGGCGGGTGGATTTCCAGTGCTCACAGAGTTCAAGACCAGCATAAGCATGAGTGAGCCAGAGTAAAAGACCCATCTCCACCATGAGGAAAGAACACCGCCAGGCATTGTGGCGGGCGCCTGTAATCCCAGCTACTTGGGAGGCAACTGGCAGGAGGAATCACTACAAGCAAGGACAATGTAAAAAAAAAAAAAAAAAGAAAAGAAAGATTTTAAATGCTCAGGCTATTTCTTAAATGACTTTTTTTTTTTTTTGTAGAGACAGAGTCTCACTTTATTATCCTCCATAGAGTGCCATGGCGTCACACAGCTCACAGCAACCTCCAACTCCTGGGCTTAGGTGATTCTCTTGCCTCAGACTCCCCAGTAGCTGGGACTACAGGCGCCCCCCACAACGCCCAGCTATTTTTCTGTTTCGCAGTTCAGCGAAGCCACGTTTGAACCCGCCACCTTCAGTACATGGGGCCAGCACCCTACTCACTGAGCCACAGGCGCAGCCCTCTTAAATGACTTTTTAACTTTCTAAAAATTGGGATTAGGGAAAAAAACTTGTAAATAGTCAAGTATCCTTCAACACGCAAGCAATGTTTCCAAATTTCAATAAAAACACTTTGGCTTCTCATGCATTATCATAATCCAATAACCAACTGGCTACCACAAAACTAAGTAATTTGACAATGATTAATAAGAAAAAGATAATATCACAACCAAAATACAACCCCATGTTTGTAGAAAGCTTATAAAATACCTTAAAAATTGAACCAAACTACCCTAGAAGTTTCTCTATCAGATGACCAAATATTGATCATATTTTACAGTATCTGTAATATTCTACTTTAATATTTTTTTTTTTTTTTTTTTGCAGTTTTTGGCCAGGGCTGGGTTTGAACCCGCCACCTCCGGCATATGGGACCGGCGCCCTACTCCTTTGAGCCACAGGTGCTGCCTATTCTACTTTAATTTTATTAATAAGTATTTAGGCTTGACGTCTGTGGCTCAAGCGGTTAAGACACCTGAGCTGGCGTGTTCGAATCCAGCCCCGACCCGCCAAACAATGATGGCTGCAACCAAAAAAAAAAAAAAAAAATAACCGGGCGTTGCGGCGGGCGCCTATAGTCCCAGCTACTTGGGAGGCGGAGGCAGGAGACTCGCTTGAGCCCAGGAGTTGGAGGTTGCTGTGAGCTGTGATGCCACAGCACTCTATCCAGGCTGACAGCTTGAGGCTCTGACTCGGAAAAAAAAAAAAAATAAGTATTTAGTGCCCATTATGGATTGCTATCTAGGCTAGAGGTTTTAGTAAACATGAGTAAACATTAAAATATCCTCCAGAGGCCGGGCGTGGTGTCTTAAGCCTGTAATCCTAGCACTCGTGGAAGCTGAGGTTAGATTGCTTGATCTCACAGGTTTGAGGCAGCCTAAGCAAAAGCAAGACCCCATGTCTACTAAAAATAGAAAAACTGAAGCAAGAGGATCGCTTAAGCCCAAGAGTTGGAGGTTAGAGGCCAGGCACGGTAACTCATGCCTGTAATCCTAGCACTCTGTGAGGCGGAGGCAGAGCTCACAGGTTCGATACCAGCCAGAGCCAGAGCAAAACCCTGTCTCTAAAAATAGCCAGGTGTTGTGGCGAATGCCTATAGTCCCAGCTACTTGGGAGCCTGAGGCAAGAGAATCACTTAAGCCCAAGAGTTTGAGGTTGCTGTGAGCTTTGACACCATAGCACTCTACCAAGGGTGACAAAGTGAGACTATCTCAAAAAAAAAAAAATTGGAAGTTGCCATGAGCTATGACACCACACCACTCTACCCAGGGTAACAGCTTAAAACTCTGTCTCAAATAAAAATAAATAAATAAGTAAACTTTAAAAAATTTAAAAATAAATAAAATAAAATATCCTCTAAAGAAATTTGACATCATTTGTCCTGTCACTGGAATCTATGTACCTGTCAGTGCCTCAGTTCATTAATCAATAAAATAGACCTGAATTAGAAAATCTTTACCATATCTCCCAACTCTAAAATTCCAGAAAACAAACAGCAAACAGACTGTCTCCCAACTGTTAATTATAAATACATGGAAGCCTATGTTGAGGAGTCTGTATGTTAGAACTCAGCATTAAAAACTATAGGACTTAATATTAGCTAAAAAGGAGGAAGGAGTAGGAACATACCCTATTCTTTGAATCACAACCTAGCATTATTTAGACTTCTACTAACATACTAAATGAACTATTTTACCTATTAAAAAAAATTTTAGGAGTAATACAATCTGTAGCTAGGTGTTGTGTTAGGTGCCTATATTCCCAGCTACTTGGGAAGCTGAAGGCAAGAGGAGGTTGCCTTGATGGAGGTTGATGTTGCTAGGCTGACATCGTAGCATTCTAGGCTGGGCAACGGAGTGAGATGCTGTCTTCAAAGCACATTCTGCCCTATGATTGCACCAATGCACACAATTATGATTTAATAAAATTATTAAAAAAAAAAAAGAGGAATAATATAGGATGGCCATAAAGTTTGTGTGCAATTTAAAACAGAGAAATTATACAGGGTGTCAAATATTTTAAATTGTACATGAACTTTATGGCCATCCTGTACAGTCTGTCCAAGCACCCTGGTTCATACTTATAATCCCAACACTTTGGGAAGCCAAGGTAGGGGGATCACTTGAGCCCAGGAGTTGGAGGCTGCGGTGAGCTATAAGCCACTGCACTCCAGCCTGAGTGATAGAGACTTCATCTCAAAAAGAAAAACCAAAAAACAACAAATAATCCAGCTTAAATTTTAGAGAAGGCTCCTGTGTAATTATAAAATCCAGTTAACACCTTCTCTTATAACAAAATACTATCCTTCATAAACACTCAAAAAATAAAGCCTCATAATTACTATTAAGTATACATGGAAGAATTCTCTAAATTAGCGGTTCTCAACCTGTGGGTCACAACCCGTTTGTAACAATGAAAACACATTGCGGCATCAGAAAGGTTGAGAACCACTGCTCTAAACAATGAAGCAAGTAACTAAAGGCAAGACAAAAATCTTGAAGTATGTGTTCATCATCGATTGTCACCTTAACAAAATTTCCCTCTCCTAAAGCCTACATACATGTTCTCTTCCATCTTTAAAATGTCAAAAATCTATAATGTAAAACTACCACAGCAACATACATGCAAAACAGAATGCTCATGGCCCTCAAGAAAAAAGCAATACAGAGGACAGAATGACACACTTTACCTCAAATTGATATATTTTTAAAGTTACTAATCAATTTCCAGTTCTTTGCTAATGTATATATGCAAATACTCTTGATTTTGAATACTGACCTTATATTTTGTGACCTTATTAAGCTCACTTATTAGTTCTAGTAGTTTCTGAGGATTTTCTTTGTTGTCTATATAACAGGAAAAATTTTATTTCTTCCTTTCTAATTTATATGCTTTGTATTTCTTTTTCATGTCTGCGGCACTGACTAAGACCTGTGGTATAACGTTGAACAACAGCAGTGATAACCGATATCCCCGATCTTGGAGGGACAGTACTTAGTCTTTCACTATTTAAGTATGATGTTAGATGATGATTATTTTATAAAAGTGCTTTATCAGGCTGAGGAGGTTCTTATCTATTCCTAGGTTTGCTGAAAATTTTTACCATAAATGAATGCTGGATTCTGTCAAATGTTTTATACATCTATAGAGATATTCCCATACTTTTTACTCTTTTGCCTGTTCACAAGGTAGAATACATGTAATTTTTTACCTATTAAATAATTTTTTAGGACTAATACAATTTGTAGATAGGTTTTGTAATAGGCACCCAGGTTTGCTGAAAATTTCAAATGTTGAGTCAACCTTGCATTTCCAGATTAAACCCACTTGGTCATGATGTAGTTTCCTTCTTAAATATGTTAGATTCTACTTATATGTATTTTGTTGAGATTTGTTATCTATAATTCATAAGAAATACTACTCTGTAGCTTTTTAGTAACATTTTTGTCTGATTTGGGGATAAGGGTAATTGATGTTGGTCTCATAAAAGATATCAAGAAGTGTTCCCTCCTCTTCCACTATATGAAAAGGCAGATATAGGGCAGCGCCTATGGCTCAAAGGAGTAGGGCGACGGCCCCGTATATGGGAGGTGGTGGGTTCAAACCCGGCTCCAGCCAAAAACTGCAAAAAAAAGAAAAAAGAAAAAAAGCTGATATAGAACTGGTATTACTTCTTAATTAAGTGTTTGGTAGTACTCATCAAGAAAGATGCTACTGGACTGAGCCTGAAAGTTTAATTCTTCTGGTGGGTATTTTAATTATGAATTCAATTTATTAAATAGATAATAATTCTTAAGTACAAATATAACAAAATGTCAACAAACTATGAAACACTGAAGAAATTTTAAAAAAAACCCACCTAAATAGAGAGATGTACCATGTTCATAGATTAGAAGACACAATGGTTAAATATTTTCCCCAAGTTAATATTTAAACTCAAATGCAATCCCAACCCACATCCCAGCAGACTGGCCACACACAGTAGCTCACACCTATAATCCTAGCACTTCTGGAGGCTCAAGTGGGAGGACTGACTGAGGCCAGGAGTTTGAGACCCAGCCTGGACAATGCTGTGAGGCCTTGTCTCTATTTTTTTTTTTTCCAGTTTGAACCCACCACCGGTGGTACATGGGGCCGCCAGTGCCCTACACCTTTGAGCCACGGCACCTCCCAATAAAAAAAATTTTTTTTTAAATATTAGCTGGGTAAGATGGCACATAGAGAGGATGAGGTGGGAGGATCTCTTAAGCCCAAGAGTTTGAGGTTGTAGTGAGCTATGATCATGCCCCTACACTCCAGCCTGGCAGGGTAAAACCAAGGATGCAGAACAACTGCAACTCTCTTGCATTAGTGGTGAGAATGCAAACCAGTTGTAGCCACTCTGGAAAATAGTTCAGCAGTTATAAAGTAAGTAGGTACGTACCTGTGTAGTTATTTAGTTTTAGAAAGAGATCTCACTTTGTCACTCAGGGTAGAGTGCAGTGGCATGATCATAGTTCACTGTATTCTCTAACTCCTGGGCTCAAACAATCCTCATGTCTCAGCCTTCCAAATAGCTGGGACTACAAGTGCATGTCACCACACCAAGGTAATTTTTTATTTTATATTTTGTTATTTTGTAGATAGGGTCTTAGTCTTACTATGTTGCCCAGGATGGTGTCAAACTCCTAGCCTCCAGCAATCCTCTTGCCTAGGCCTAAGCATGAACTACTTCATCCAGCCAGTTTACTATACCTGACACCTATGTATTTACTCAATAGAGACGAAAATGAATGCTCACACAAAATGTTTATATAATTTTTAACTGCCAAAAACTGGAAACAACCCAGTATCTTATCACTGATGAATGATAAACTGTATTATAGGCACATTATTTGACAAGAAAAAAAGGATCTCACGTAGGCAAAAACCGAGGGATCTTAATTGTATTATGCTAAGCAGAATAAATCAGACTTAAAAGGTTATATACTATATGAATAAATTTATATGACACTCTGAAAAAGCCAAAACTACAGGGAAAGAAAACAGTCCAGTGATTGCCAGAGGGTGGTAGTGGGAGGAGGGGCTGATGACAGAGATGCAGAAGGCAACGTTTTAGGATGTACACACACAAATCTGAAACAAAATGTTTACTTAGGTCTAAAATAATGTTCATATACCCGTAATGAAAAAATGAAATCCACAGCACCATCATTTTACCAAGAATAATTAAATCAAAACTCTATTTTATGTATGCCAAATAACTTATTGTCCAGTTAAAATGAAAGAAAAAACAACTTTTCTATTCAAGCCTACCTGATAAGGTATATTTCTTAGTTTAGACTGTCTTACAGCAGCTGCTGCCCCACCATATGTTGTTTTTCCAGGATAAAAAGGAGAATCTCCAAGCTGACTGGTTTTAAGGATTGAAGAATTCCCAAGTGACTGCACAGAAACACAACGATAAATTATAAGCAATAAATACTCAACATGTAATTAAATCCAACCCAGTCAGTACTCACAGGAGAAAGTGTTCCAAAGGCAGACAAGTTGAATGCTGGTTTTTTTGAGCTGGTGGCAGTGTGTTGT
This sequence comes from Perodicticus potto, assembly GCA_963574655.1. Taxonomy (NCBI): domain Eukaryota; kingdom Metazoa; phylum Chordata; class Mammalia; order Primates; family Lorisidae; genus Perodicticus; species Perodicticus potto. The sequence goes on along the minus strand of CAUYRH010032796.1, from coordinate 3,562 downwards.
GAGAGTGAATGAGAACGCTCAGCTTCTGGGGACCATAGAGGTGGCAATGAAGTGTTCTTTGAAACAGCTATATCTGAAAAGAAAAATATGCAACGCATAGTACTAGCACCAATTACAAGACTCTACATTTTTATAAATAGAAAACAACTATGACTAAGAAAAAAATTTAATCCCATGAAAATTTCACAACCAAAATTAAGTATTACCAAATGCCAAGAATACCTTTATCAGAAGCTCTTGAGGAAAAACCACTGGTAGTTGAGATGTTGTCATCATCATGCTGAGAGGTAGAATCTTTAATTTCTTTTACAAGGGAAAAACCAGAACTGCCAATTGGGAATGCCGAGGATGTGGATGGCTGACAGTGTAATGCAGGGGATTCCAACATGGAGAAATTTAGATGGCTCCGATGAAGAGAAGGCCTTGTTAATACATCTGGATAATTTGAAGCAGTACTAGTTGTTGAAGGTTCTTAAAAAAAAACAATAATGGTATGAATATACAACTTTAAGCAATACACTATCACAATAAAATGGTTTTTACTTTATGAAAACACACTGAAGTATATGATCTGGCTTCAATTCAAATCCCTAATGTCTCCTTTGATAAGCCCAACTTAAGACATACTTTGGCCAAAGTTTCAACTAACATTAATCGTCCTAATCTAGTCTCAAAATGTAGCTCAGTAATCACATACAACTTCTAAAAGCGCATGATGCTTGATTTTCCTTGACTAAATGTTATTATAAGATATGCTCATGCTCCGACAGCCAAAAAGGCTGGACAACTGCTGAGGAGACACCTGTGCCTTGGTGTCTCCTTCACTTTACACTTAGGACTAAATGTGGAACCCCACATCCTATGCCTAGCTCAATTTCTTGTGAATTTCCTAGGCCTCAATTCCATGAATGGACTGTGTTTATTCATTGATACATTCTTTCACCTTGCCCCCAGCGGAAGGGACTGTATCGTATCCTGGCCAAGGAACCCATACACCTATATATACCCTGAGACTAAAGGCCTAAAGGAAGAGACGGGGAAAGACCGGGAGAGAAACAGAGAGAGTGTCTCTCTCCCCACTCGAATTCTCTCCCTCTACCAGGAGCTTTAGTGTTTTCTGTATTCTTTTCTGTAAATAAATTCTGTCTCACCACTGGGGGGTGGGAGGGGACAATGTAATGAAGAATAATAAAATACATGTATTTAAAAAAAAAAAGATATGCTCATGAACAATAAAATTAAAGAAGCCTATAATAAAGTCATCAAAAACAGGCAAAAGTTTGTCCCACTAGAAATCATCACTAATAAACTTGTACATCCTCCCAAGCACAAATACATTTTCCCTGAACACATAATCATGTTACGTATCCTGCTCTGTGGTTTATTTTTTCATTTACCAATTTTGTTTCTACATTTAGACCATTTCCTTTCAATACTACATTGAGCTGGACATAATGGCATGCACCTATACTCCCAACTACTTAAGAGGCTGAAGCAGAAGACAGCTTGAGCCAAGGAGTTCAAGGCTGTAGCATACCATGATCATGCCGTCTCCAAAAAAACCTACTTTGTATTTTATCATACCATCATGCTGTTTATTAGAATTATTTATTCAATTGTTTTCCCAATATTTCATCAAACATACATGCACTTATATCTGTATATGTTTAACAGAATTCTTTGGAATAAATCCATGGTTTTCCTCTATAAATATGTATGAGAATCATGAGGAGAAACTATGAAACAAATATTCCCTAGCCACCACAAAAAATATGATTATGCTGAAGCTGGGCCCTTAAGTTACCCTAAGCAGCCTCGGACATCCTGAGAATCAACAAAATAAACAATTCTAAGTGGAATTGCTTCATCTGGATCAGACTACATATTCATTTTTGCTTATGACAGTTATTAAACTATGATTCAAAGGAAGGAGTTCCTGATAACTTACACTATAGATAATAATGTATATTTCCCCATAATCTCCAAAACTGAGTATTAACATTTTCTGATTTCTTTCTTTCTTTCTTTTGAGACAAAGTTTCTCTTGGTTACCCTCGGTAGATTACCGTGGCATCTTTATCTCATAGCAACCACAAACTCTTGGGTTCAAGTGATTCTCTTGCCTCAGACTACCAAGTAGCTGGGACTATAGGTGTGTGGCACAACACCCAGCTGTTTTCTAATTTCTATCAATCTAATATGTCAAATGGCATTATTTTTATTTGCATTTCTTTAAATAAGGCTTCTAAGTATCCTTCCCTATTTTAGTCATTTATATTTCTTCTGTTATTGTAGATTAATGTAGTGTCTAATACTAATAAAATTAGTAACAGTTTTATCAGTAAAATTGATGTGATGCTATGACAGTTGAATTAAACTATTTTTTCTCAGTTGATTAAATCCATTCACTTTTCAATGATGTCTTTTGCAATACAAAAAATAACTTATGCCTTATTTAGAGTCTTTTACCATTCCAAGACAATAAAACTTTTCTTTTTTTGTAGAGACAGTGTCTCACTTTGTCGCCCTCAGTAGAGTGCCCTGGCGTCACACAGCTCACAGCAACCTCCAACTCCTGGGCTTAAGCGATTCTCCTGCCTCAGCCTCCTGAGTAGCTGGGACCACAGGCACCCGCCACAACGTCCGGCTATTTTTGTTGTTGTTGTTGCAGTTCGGCCCAGGCTGGGTTTGAATCTGCCACAGGCGCCACCCAATAAAACTTTTATAAAACCCGTTTTTTATCACATTGCTTTCATTTCCATGAAAGTTTAATCCTGACTCCATCTGGAATTACTTATGATGTAGGAGTGAAGGAAGAATTCAGTTTTGTTTTCTAAATGGTTAGCTTATTTATACTCTAAAATAAACTCTTAAATAAGCCATCCTTTCCTGATTTAGAAGCCACTGTTACCACGTATTAAATTCCAAGAAGTTTTACCCTTCCTTTAATGATTTACCTTTATATTTCTGCACCAGTACCATGTTTTCTTTGTTGTTTTTTTTTTGAGACACAGCCTCAAGCTGTCACCCTGGGTAGAGTGCCATGGCATCATAGCTCACAGCAACCTCCAACTCCTGAGCTCCAGCGATTCTCCTGCCTCCCACCTCCCAAGTAGCTGAGACTACAGGTGCCCGCCACAACGCCTGGCCATTTTTTGGTTGCAGCCGTCACTGTTGTTTGGCGGGCCAGGGCTGGATTCGAACCTGCCAGCTCAGGTGTATGTGGCTGGCACCTTAGCCGCTTGAGCCACAGGCACCCAGCCCAGTACCATGTTTTAAAATTTAAACATTATAGCTTTAGAACACATTTAATACCTGTTAAAGTTATCCAACCCCACATTCTCATTATTCTTTTTTTTTATTATTATTTTTTTTATTTTTTTGAGACAGAGCCTCAAGCTGTCACCCTGGATAGAGTGCCGTGGCGTCACAGCTCACAGCAACCTCCAATTCCTGGGCTCAAGCGAGTCTCCTGCCTCCGCCTCCCAAGTAGCTGGGACTACAGGCACACACCACAACACCCGGCCATTTTTTGGTTGCAGCCGTCATTGTTGTTTGGCAG
>CAUYRH010032789.1:0-19439 GCA_963574655.1 Perodicticus potto | reverse complement strand
CCCCCCTCCTCCCTCCCTTCCTTCCTTCGTCTCCTCCTTTCTTTCTCTCTTTCAGCAGGTTCTCACTCTTGCTTAGGCTGGTCTCAAACTCAAGCCATCCACCTGCCTCAGCCTCCCTGAGTGCTGGGATTACAGGTGTGAGCCACAGCACCCAGCCTCAACAGCACTTCTATTGGTTTCTCGTGTGTCGTTATGGCCAGCCCAGATTCAAGAGGGCCAATGGAAGGCCTATTCAATAATTTACAGGCATGCTTTACAACCTACAGATCACAAAAGGTTGAGAATATCTGCTTTAATATTTTCAAATGACGACAAACATTTCTCATCAACACTATGTAATATCAGTAAAATTCATTCTATCTTTATTTGAATTTAAATTATGCACAATCATATCAAACAGTTTGTATTCAGAATTAGTCTTTTACTTTTGTTAAAAGTGTTCAGACCTGCATGGCGTGCTGGTGGAGGCAGCAGTGTAGTTGGTCTTGGTGGAACAAAGGAGGTGGTCAGACGAGATGTGCAGGGTCAGAGGCTGGATCCATCGCCTACACAGACTTTACGGTTCCTTAAAATGATGGCAGCAGTTGGGTCCCAAAGCACAATAGTGCCAGGGGTACTCAGAGAATGTTCAAACCAGATGCAGTGACTCTCAGAGTGGCAGTTTTGCAGTGTTCTGGAGAAAGCAGGGGTGAACAAGAAGGACCCCCACGCTTCCAGCTGGGCTCTAAGACTCTCTTGTTACAAGAGCACTGATCCGGTCCCCAGGACCTCATCTGAACCATCACCTCGCCAAAGCCCCACCTCTACACACCATGGTGTTAGGGATTAGAGCGTTAACCTGTGAGTTTTCAGGAGACACATCCATTCGGTTCATAATAGACCAGCTTTAATCTCCACGTTCATAGTACTCTGTCATTTTTCCCTCAGGGAAAGCTGTTGAAATTTTAAAACCCCTTCTTGTCCCCAAATTCTATCATCTACAAGTAATGAAAAAAGATACATATCCACAATATATTTCACAGTAGTTTCCCCAAATATGAAATAAAAGAACCTTGGGTGTTTGAAAAATCTTGTCGTGTGTGGCTATTTGGATATAGCGAGCTTAATTCGCCGTATCATTGCATATTCATTTTGAAAATCCATTTTAATTAGTGCCCTTGGAAGAAAAAAATGAGGAAAATGATTTTTGCCTGTTAGATAATTTTCATTCACTAAACAGAACCCAACCTGTGCCTCCCTTTTCATCTCTTCTCAGTGGGAACTGTGGTCTGCTTCCTACTGTATTCACGAGAAAATCGGGAAAGAAACCATCTAGTGACTAACATGACACCTGCAAATGCCTAATGGGATTATCACTAAAGCCGCCTGAATAAAGAATGTCACAGAACAGAGTTCAAGTGGTGTGCAGGGTTTGTTAATGCATCTTCTGCTCTCAAAAAAAAAAAATCATTCTGCTTTTCAACACTCATTATTACATATTTATCTTTTCTAATTCTTCCCAAAATAAAATACGTTAATATGCTCCTGTTTAATAGAAACAGGACAAGCTAATATGCTTCTAATTTTAATGAAACCTTTCAAGGCTATATTGCAATGCTTGGAGTGAGTCACAGAGAGCTTTATTACCCTCAGAGCCACATCTAAGTCGTTTTCAATCCGTTTTTATTGCATGAATGGGGAAAATATTAATATAGTTTAGTATACTCAGTAACAGCTCACACTTCTCAGGTTCGCCCTGCCTAGCAGATAACATTTCTCGTCTTTCTTCCAACCTTCTAGGTCAAAATCCTCTGAGGATTATGTTTTCATTCATATTCCCGGTAACCTTTTCTTTCTGTTATGCCAATTCATTCATTTTTTTTGTTACTATCCTGAAACAAAATGAGAGAAAAGGAAGAATCCACACACTATTTGAAAATTCAAGTGAAAAAAGTTTTTTTTTTTGTTAATGAACCTGGAGGCTAAGTCCATTTTGACCCTCGATTTTAGTGCACACTGTTGGGCAAATGGGGGAGGTTAAATAATTTTTATCAGTAGTCAATTTATTTACCATTGTTTTTGGCGCTGATGTTTGGAAACCAAAGGCAGAAGGAAAGCGTGTGTCTGACTTCAATCTCTCTTTTTAGCACCATCACACTGAGAAGCCAGATCAAAGGGCTCCAGTTTTCCCCCTTAATATAATTATTTCACAGTTAATGCCTTTTAGATTCCATGCATCTGACGGGGCTGAATCATCCCATGACTGAGCTTTGCCGGCTTCCCCTTGTTTAGTTGCCTTTTCCTTTAGTCTCAGAATGTTCTGGCATACAGGGGCGTGAGCTATGAGTCTCTACAAGTAATCAATCACTTAGTGTGAATCTAACAATCAGGCTTCAGGCAGCTGATAGTCTTCCACGCACATCCTTAGGGTACAATTATACAGAACAACGCCTTGATTAATAGATCTATGGGGATAACCAATGGACAAAATTAAATTCTCTTTGTTGTGCAGAGTAGTGTGTAAGGAGGGTAGGGGTAGTGGTACGCTGGTAAGTTTAACAACTATTCTCTGGGAAGCAAAAGCCTTGGTTTATGGTCTCTGCCAATTTCTGTGCTATCAATATCTCCACCCAGCATAGCCAATTTCAAGATACCATGATGACCTCCCTGAATACAGATATGGAAAGGGACATGAGTGACTCCAGCTCACCCCTGGATATGGGCGAGTAAATCCTCTGTTGTGAGCCATCTTCCAAATCAGAGGTTTCGCAAGTCACTGGCAATACTAACTAAAGTATTAACTGGTATTTTAAATTAGTCTTTGCTTATTTTCTAGGTATAACTCTTAATTAGCAGTGACATTACAAAAAGATACAAACACATCACAGGATTCAGTGACGTTCTATTTTGGACTCAGAACAGATCTCTCCAGCTGTCCTGCTCTCTTTCCTCATCTAGCTAATCTCATTAACCTCAAAGTTCTGCATCTTCCTTTCCTTCATTTCTAGTACTAAGCCTCTCCCAGCTTCACTTCTTTTTCTTGCATCGGAGGGGCTATTGCTTCAGCTCCTCCCTACTAGAACCCAGGTATCTCACTGCCTCTTCCTTCCTTACCTGCTCTGTAACCTACCATCCAAGATCAATCCAGTCATACGCTTTCTCTTCTCCTGCCCCAAATAGCTGAGCACAGATGGAGAAAATCCCAGCCCCTGGCAGATGGTTTTCTTCAAATTTATAGCTTCCAACATCAATGGCCTTTAAGTATGTCAACGACCTTGTGTCTGCCTTCTATCTCCATTTCTGCTTATCTAGTATTCCAAATATTTATCCCTTTCCTAAACCCACCATCCCATCATTTTTTTTCTTTTATTACTTCCAAATTCTCACCTCTAATTCCCTACTCAATTTGAAAATACATGTAGAATCTCACTTATTATTGTGTCTTTTCTGCCTTCCTCCTGACTAGGCTAAAGTCCTACATCTGTGTGTGTTCTAGAGCCTGTCCCAGTTCTCTATTCCTGGTTAGAAGATCACCCCCAACATTAGTGGCTTTAAAACAATTTATCACAATCTTTTCTGGTTCTGTGCATTCCCTGAGCTCAGCTGAGCATTTCTCACTGGGATCTCTCAAGCAGGGGATGTGAGGTATCAGTTGGAGTTACAGTCATCTGAGGTCGTGGTGGGTTAGAGATCCAAGATGGCGCACTCACATGGCGGGATGTCAGGGCTGGCTGGGAGCTCAGCCAGGGTGTGACTGGGATACCTACACCTGGTCTCTCTGTGTGGCCTGGGCTTCTTGAAGTCTAGCAGCAGGTTCTAAGAGCAAACCAAGAGCAACCGTTCTGAGAGGCTGTAAGGAACTGCCAAGCCAATCAAACGTTTGCCTCCCAAAGTGGTTAAGTCTACAATAATGTATTGATCAAAGCCGTCACAGAGTATAGCCACATGCCAGCGGGTAGAGAAGTAACCCCTAGCCCTTGATGGGTGAGTAGGAAGGTCACATAGCAGAAGAGCAGATGGGAGGGAGATGCTGCAGACGTCTTGGGGACCTTCAATCTGCCACAACACTAGAACTCTCCAGATTTCATCTGCTTCCCTCTGACTGGCTCTCTCCTGCCTTAACCTACGAACAAGCTCTTACCCCTATGATTTGTTCATTTGTTTATTTTTATCCCTATGATGGTTTTTTTAAAAAAAGGCTATACAGATCAATGAAATTAACCACCTATGTGTACTTTTTTCTATGTATATTGTACTTGGATTAAAAACTTAAACATGGTAGGGAAAGGAAGAATTTGTGACTCACTGCTAGCAAACGTGTAGGTCTTCAGAGAATTTTTTTTTTTTTTTTGAAACAGAGTCTCAAGCTGTCACCCTCTGTAGAGTGTGGTGGCATCACAGCTCACAGCAAACTCAAACTCTTGGGCTTAAGCGATTCTCTTGCCTCAATCTCCCAAGTAGCTGAGACTACAAGTACCCAGCCTGTTTTTAGCAGGCCCAGGCTAGGCACCAACCCGCCAGCCTCAGTGTATGTGGCTGGTGCCCTACTCATTGAGCTATGGGCACTGAGCCAAGAGAATGTATTTTTAATACTAACTTAAATCCTAAGTATCTCCCCAAACCCAGCACTTCTTTTTCAGGACTAGAGAGCTAATGAATGCATACCACACATATAAAAAAGTTAGAATGTTGTAGCAATGCATGCTATTAGGGCAAACAATACTACTGCCTATTCTATATCTATCTGTCTAGAAGGCAAAAACTTCCCTTCTTTGCAGGCCTTAATTTTAACAGTAAAGTGACATAGTCAATTGGCTTCTTACCTTGGAAATTAGAAGACTTAAGATCTAGAAAAGGTTTTGTGGTGTGGGAGAGAGAAAGCCCAAGTAAATATAAGGTCCTTGATTTCTTTCCTTTCTTTCTTTCTTTTTTTTTTTTTTCAGTTTCTGGGTGGGGCTGGGTTTGAACCCGCCACCTCCAGCATTTGGGGCCGGCACCCCACTCCTTTGAGCCACAGGTGCCTCCCTCTTTTCTTTCTTTATTGTACTCTTTTGCCAGGCCTGATTGACATGATAGATCTTTTAGAATATTGGCTGTTACTCAGTAAGATAATTTTACCCTGATATGTACATGTGTTGCTTTTCTCAGAGAATGTGTGTTTAGGTCTGTAAAGTTATACAGTAGTTTATTATTATTATTCATGTGAAAGCACCCGGGGCATCAGAAAACAAAGAGTAGTTCCCCGGGTGAAGACTCATGCTAATGGAAACAGGGATGAGTCTCTCTTGGTGACTGCGCTTCAGGGACTTTCAAAATACCAGTAAATAACTGAGACATGTTGGGAAATTTATCCCTGCCCAGCCCTAGAACAACCAGACTCAGGTCTTCTGATTCTTAGTACAAAAATGACACAACATTGAGTCCAGGAACCAAACCCAAAATTGGGAAACAAACGTTTCCAATTAGTAAAATCCCTACTTAACAAATTCTTGAGTTTCTTCTTCTTTCCATTTTAAAATTTCAAGCTTCAATCTATGTGGTCCTTAGCCCACTGGCCGCCCGGCCATCCCCAGGTGGGTGTCAGCATACGTCAGACACATCCCGGGCAGAAGCAGGGCACAGTGGTAACTGTGCTGGTCTGAGTGCAATCTCCTCACAGTAAAAAGTGATTTACTGCCTCTTTTTTGTTAATATATCTTGGTTGCCTCCAGCCTTGTTATTTTCTCGAGACATTACTGGACTCACTAACACGGCGGCCTGGAGTAGGCAAGAGGCACCATCTGCTCCCACCCTCACCCCCAGCTTGCAGAGAAGAGCAACTCCTGCTATTGCCCCATAAATAATTGAACGATCTCTTCCAGGCAACACGGTCAAGATGCAGATTTAATTTATTCCCTGGGAGGACTAAGGGTGGCTGTGCAGATCCAGTCCACAGTCAAGCTGGGCCAGGGACACCCGTAGTTACGAAATGTGTCAAACTTCCAGAGCTCGTGCCCTCGGGTCTAGTGTCGACCACGGATGCAAAGAAAGGTTGTTTTCTTTTTTGCTTTGTTTTGTTTTCCTGAGTTCTCATTATTAGGAAAAGAAACGTGACTCCATAGTGGAAAGGGAAATGATACTGATGTAACTAGGTGGCATTTTGCCTATCTCTAAATTCTAGAAAAGTACATGCACCACTTCCCCGGTCATGGGCCAGCGATTGCTTTCCCTTGCACACTTCCTTTAGATTCCTTCTTTCCAACCCTCTTATGACTTGATGGCTGGACTTGTTGTTTGACATAACACAGACTCAAAGTGACACCTAGGAGAAAGGAGAACGTTTTTGTTTATTTTAGAATCCTAGCAAGGAAAAAATTTAAAATAAGGGAGGAAGAAAGGAAGGAAAAGAAGTCCCAGCCCAAGCGCTTCTAGAGACTTCTAAGGAAGGACTGTTGGCGTGGAGTCAGGGGATGTAAAGGAAGGCCAGACCACCAGTAACAGGACACCCCAGGACAAAGGAGAGGGTGGATGCCAGTGGGAGCTGAAGCTGAAGAAGAGAGAAAGTAGCAGAGCGACACAAACTTTGCCAAAAACGTGGTAATTCAGCCCAAACCAGTACATGCCAAAACACCCAAACTTATGCCCAGGTCCCTAGGTATATACTAGTACAGTAACTGCGATATTGAATAAATGGATTTTCACGTATTACCTTCCATAGCCTGTTTTTCAAAAGCTGCTTTTCTGCATTTCAAAGAAGGCTGTATTTTACAGATGTTCTCATCTGCCTTCTAATTACTCGTTCTAGAGAATGCTCCTCTTTTCCACATGATGTCATTCCTTTGGAAAGCATCCCCTCTCCCCTCTTCTCTCCCTCACCTCTCCCTACGCGGGCATTTGCAAACTGTGTCAAGTATGACCCGAGTCTTTGTGACAAGTGTTTAGCAAGACTGGAGTTGCTATGATCATATCGCTAAGGAAGTTGGTCAAGTTTGGGGAAAACTGCCCATCTCGGAGTCTGGAGCCTCTGACCTAGAGGTGATTTGAGGAAATGACTCAGACAAATTAACTTCTTGATTGTTTCTAAATGACTTTGAGATAGAGGGAGGAACAAAAAAGAAAGGCAGTGCAGTAGTTCGTAGTCATGAGGTTCTGCTGAATGCTTTACAGACTTTTAAGTGCAGGTTTCCAAATCATAGAACATTCCAGATAACGGTGTTGTCTGATTGAGTGCACACAGTCGTCAGCTGAACCCAAACATTCATGCTTCCCATTACGAGCCTGGAGAAACCAGATGAGGGTTAGTTCTGGTCTATCTGAGCTGATAACAGGCCGAGGCTGTGCAGACTGTCATATAAACATGTAAGAAAAACCCCCCCAAAAAGCAAAAAACCACCACAACAAAACCTACCCAAATGCGAAAGGCTCTCCGATTGGCTGGTGGTCTTTATTGGTTATCTGGCTACACGGGATGAGAAAAGAGGACAATTTTTGTCTTTTTGGTGAAACCTTTTGCCGTAGAGGACTTGGAGTATGTAAAATTAGGTTATTCGTGGAGGAATGGTTGATTCTTCTTATTCCACGTATTGAATTTGGGGGAGTGGACACACCCAGAGGTGACATCCTCTCTAGGGGCTGGGGGCTTTTCCCAAGAGTGTATCAGTGACCCTTCTTGACGCTTAAAATAAAACCCAAAGTCAGAGCAGTGCTCAAGCTTCTCCCTTCCTTCCTTCCTTTGTGACAGCTTTCCTAGCTCGGAACGCATTTGGGTGAACGTACACACATCTACTCGTTGGCTGATGCACATATATATATATTGCCCCACGCTGGCCGATGCAATATTTATGTTTGTACTTTAAGCTGCCTAAGATTTTGTCATAAAATCTAAGGCTGCTGTAGGGGAGAGCGCGCATAAAACTTTCATGACTAGTATAAAAAATACAAAATGTTATCATTAATATTTAATAAAATTTGCAGCAGTCAATGAGCAAAATCAATGTTTTTTAATTAAGTTATTCATTTGTAATACGAGCCGTACCTTGTTGTGCATTAGGACAGAATTTAGTCTGTCAAACTTAAAATACATAAATAAACCTAATTTTGGCCCTCGGGGTAATGGTATTAGTAATAAAACTATTAATTGGTTGCCTTTTCTTGGATAGGCAAACAGAATGTATTTCAGTGACAACATCTTTTATCCCGAGGTCCTTTCTGATTCTTCAAGTTGGCTTCTGTCCAAGGTGTTTAGTGAGATGAATCGCGGTTCCTACTGTTCATATCAGGCACAGCAATGTTCCGAGCAGAGAGTCTGTTTTTATGGGGCTCTTGTATTGAGGCTACTGAGGGATGGAGGTTTATACAACCCGAGTGGCTTTAGCATCATCATAAATTAGAGAAATTAGCAGTAAACCAAAGGCATGTTAATCTGTCCACTTCCTCTTTGTTCTGGAATTCATTTTTCCTACCTGTATTCCCCCACCCAGTCCCACTTTCCTTTCCTTGAGTCTCCCTTGGTTCTCAGACCCTCATTTCTCCATCCAGCTTTCTTCCTGAGGGCCTGGAGAAAGTAGTTTCCTGTGAGCAAATCTGAATTGCGCAAGTGGCACACTTTTTCCTTACGGCATTTATAAAAGTACAAGTTTTGTTGATATGATGTTACCTTGGTCTCTGTACTTTCCCTAAACCTAGCTGATATAAATAATATGTTGACACTCTGGATTGAAAACCACTCCAGTGTATTTTCAATATGCTTCACTTCAGTTGCAGCAAAGAAAGAAAAAACCTGAACTGTCCTATACAATGGTGTCCATACTAGTTGTTAGCCATGAGTTGAAAAATATAAGGAGAGCCCCCAAGGACTTCTAACTTCTAATTTTTAAAGTTTGCAGGAGTGAAAAGGCGTGTTTCACAATGACCATAATTATAGGAAAAATGCAAATTACAGGTGTGATTTCTAAATGCAAAAAAACACATTTTATTGCATGTATTATTTATTTTATTGCATATATTATGGATTTTATTGCATATATTATTGATTTTATTGCATACATTATTGCATATATTATTGATAAATTTACCTAGTGGGGGAGTAAAATTCCCCAAAGGCTCAACTCAAACAAAATACAGTAGAACCTCTGTAAGTTGACCACCCAAGGTACTGTAACAAACTGGTCGACATACAAAAGTGGTCAACATAGGAGCTAGGCCTACTGTGCTGAAACTTGCATGTGGTACATGCCCAGTCTATGAAAGTTAGGTCAACTCAGGGAGGTGGGCAATATAGGGAGGTGGTCAACTATGGCGGGGGAGCTACTGTCACTTAAAATGAATAGAAAGTAACATGTTGCTGAGATATGGTATACAGAATCCAGAATCAACTTGATACCTTGTAAGGAATAAGCAAAATAAGACCCGCATCTCAATACATCCTCTAGATTCATTAATAATAGGAAGCGGAAGGCATAAGAGATACAATAGCTTTCTCACGGTGACCACCAAAAAAAAAAAAGGACTTAGTTTTTACCTGTTTTAAGAATCTCTAGAAATAAATATCAAATGTAAACTGGATTTAATTAAAATAGATCAAAGATGACTTCCTCATTAGAATTATTGAGAATAGTTAATATGTATAGACCCTTTTCAGGGTTTAGGGGAGTGTGCAGAAAACTTGCGCTAGCTCACATGATGCTCAGATTTTTAGTTGTTTATTGAAATGTGTCGACTTTATTGCTAATACTTCACTGATGGTTCATTCTTCGTTTCTTCAATATAGAATTCGATTTAAAAATAAAATCTGATATTCCATCTGAAAATTTCAGTTCCCACCAGAGGTATAATTCAATTAAGTCCCAAATATTTCTTTTAAAAATACGAAATAAAATCATTCTCTCTATATATGCTATTTCTGCTCGGTTCCAAAAGGATAAAAAACTGCATTTGTTTAGTTTTGGTTCATCTATCACTTTGTACATTTTTATGGATTTTTTATGTGTAATCACATTTTCAGAGGGGATTTTTATATAGTCTGCTCCGTTTCTGCACAGTTATTATCTTTCAGCCTTAAAATTATAAAAATTGATACACAATCTTTGGCTTCTCCCTCCCAAGGAAAGTGATAGGTGACCATCCATCATTCACCATGACAAGCTAAACCCGCTCTGTTTACCTTCGTGAAGAAAGACTTTGATTCTTGTTTCTTTTCTTTTCCTTTTCTTACTAACAGTGGGGTGGTGATCACAGAGGCTTCCGTACATTGGTTCAGGCGGGAGGTTGGGAGACAGGCGCCTTAGTTCTAAGCCTAGGAAAGAATATGCATTTTTCTTCTGAAGGTTTGGTAAAGTATAGCGTCTTGTTTATAAAGGGGAGCTTATAAAAGAATTCAGATTTCTGTCTGCCTTTCTTCTTGAGGCCTCTCTCCACCAATTTGTTGTTTGTGAGATGACTGCTCCTTCAGACATAAAATGCTGCCTTTTCACTTAACTATGCAACAGCCGCTCTCTCTACTTCCAGAGCAGCCTTAATGGTGCACTTATATTCCATTCAAACTTGGAGCACAGCAAGAGGAAATCTCCCTACAGGGATAGTAAGTGCCCATGGCATTTGCCAGGATCTGAAAGCTATGCACAAGGATTATATTTACCTGAGCCATTGCAGAGTGTTAGCATTAAAACACAATCGTGCCTTCCAGGTGTCAGCTGGGCGTAGGGGAGGTCTAGAATCATTTTTATGCTCCTTCCCCATAGAAGGGGAATCGTTTTTATGCTCCTTCCCCATAGAAGGAGCTTCCTCCTTTCAGTTGAGGCTCATTTTCATCTCTGGCTTTGCACAGAGGACCACATAAAGAAGCTGCACACACCTCAGTCTCTTAGAAGTGAACTCGATGTCAGCTTCTGCTTGAGGATCAGCTGGGGAAACATCTTGTCCCCTAAATATGGTAGGAGGGAGGGGAGGTGGGAAGGCAGAGGGCTGTGCTTTCTTTGGGGAAGAGCTCTCCCAGCGCGCCAGTCTCTCTACCCTCCCAGTTAATTGCGCAGAGACAGGAAGTCCCCAGATGGCCCCTGAATGTCCTGCCACTAAGCAGAGGCTCATGCTTCCCTTTCCTCTCACACAGCAGAGGCTCTCGCACAAGGGAAAAGGCTGTCGACGCCAAATGAGATGGAGCAGGAAGGGCTGCATTTTAGGAGGCTGATCGGTTCCAGAGCAGTTGGTGGCTCAGATTTTCTGGTGGCTTCAAGTCAAACGTGTGCAAATTGGAGATGGCTCTTCACGGCTCCTCGCCCACCCGGGACATGTGGGTTTTCCTACTCTCCAGAAAGCTCCTCCTTTTCACAGGATTTCTTGTCTTACATTTTCCTCTGCTTCCTTTCTGCTTTAAAATCTGCTGCCTGGAAAAAAAAAATCCTCATCATGTACTCCTTCATCTGAGAGGGATGTTCCAGATATAAATTAAGAGAAGCTTTTTATTTTTCTATTTATTTATTTTTTTTTACAGTCTCACTTTGTCACCCTGGTGCCATGGCATCATAGGTCACAGCAACTTACAACCTCAAACTCTTGGGCTCAAGTGATTCCTTTGCCTCAGCCTCCTGAGTAGCTGGTACCCCAGGCACCTGCCACAACACCTGGCTGTTTTGCGAGATGTGGTCTCACTCTTGCTCAGGCTGGTCTCCAACTCCTGAGCTTAAGCAGTCCACCCACATCAGCCTCCCAGAGTGCTAGGATTACAGGCATGAGACACCATGCTCAACCCAAGAGATGCTTTTTAAAACATAGTAATGTTTTGTCGATGTATGTATATACGTGGGGGGGAGGTGTATGTTGATAGGTGCGTGTGTGGTTGTGTGTGTGTAGGGTGGGAATTCAGGTCCATATTTGAAATTCCTAAACTTACATTTCCTCAGCTGAATGGCGTCCAGAAGGTTTTTTTATACTACTCGTGTCCATTAGCAGTGTTAGATACCTTTCCGAAGTTAGATGCCTATCCTAGCATACACTCAAAAATAAGGCTCTATAAGGGTGAGTGACTAATGTAGATTCTGATTAGCAAACTACAGGCCACTTTGATGATCTGGGCAAGCAGTCATTCAACTGTCCTTAAACTTCAAGGCAGAATGATGGAAAAAAATTTTGCTGCCCGTTGTTGGCACACGTCTCTTTTATTCATTCAAGCAGGAAGGGTCTCATTTTCTAGCAAACCCAAAGCAAGTCAAGGAAGATGCTGGTATAGAAAAGACCCCCGTGAGTACCACCAGGACCTCCCTGCCTTCACAGGACACCGAGGCAACCAAAATCTTGAGCTGGCTAACATGCCTGGAGGAGTTTCCAGCTAGACACTCAAAGGCTACCACCCCCTTCACCTTCCATGGTGAGGAGCCCAGTGGCCCCCAGTGTGACCGTATTGGAATCCTTCACCCTCAGCCAGAGGAAGGAGGCTGTTGATTCCAGTGGCAGCCAGCATGGATCCAAGGGCTGTTCCTGCCTTTGCTAGTTTGAGTGGCCAGCTTCCTGGGCTAATCTGGTAACCAGTCACCCAAGAGGTAGAAGCCACAGACCTTTCTGTGGGTCTGTGAGCAGAGAAAGTTACTGTGCCGGGAGAAGAGGGGAGACACGGGGCAAACACTTGATTTGTCCCTTTGATGAAACCCTGAGTGTCTCCTGCATGGCTGCGCTAGCCACCATTGTCTGCTCCCCTGCTGAAGACCGAGATGTGGGGCTTCTCTCCCCTCTATGAATAAGATGGTACAAAAAGATCGTAAATACACGTGTCCCAGTGGGCAGGCCTGGACGAGCGGCCGTGTAAATGCCTTCAACTTCAGCCCAGCTTCTCCCAAGAAGGCAGTTCTTCCAGACACGACTCTGCTCAGCTTGCGGGAGGGACGTACCTCTCTACCTGTGGAGGAGAGAGTGTTGCTTCCAGTTCAGAGCGAGAGCCCATGACTGTTAGGACAGAAAACATGATTTTCTTTTCCACAAACACAGATGAAAGCAGTGTGCTTAGCACAGCGTCCTCCCCGCGTCCTCCTGCCTCCGCCACGCTCTGCCTGAAGACCTGGGGACAGCGAAGGTGCCATGAAGGGCCTCCAGTCGCCTCCCTGCCGTCTCCCTCGGATGCATTACACAGCAAAGTAAACAAAGATTTGATCCTCCACATTTCACGCTCCTGACTCCCAGGCCTATTCCAGAGCCTTTT
The DNA here is from genome assembly GCA_963574655.1 of Perodicticus potto. Taxonomy (NCBI): domain Eukaryota; kingdom Metazoa; phylum Chordata; class Mammalia; order Primates; family Lorisidae; genus Perodicticus; species Perodicticus potto. Next base: position 6,295 of record CAUYRH010032789.1, on the reverse strand, counting down.
TGTTTTTGCTAGGACCACACAGGGGGCCATTAATTACTCGTCTTTTTATGTCCAGGAGAACAACTGGGATGACTGTTCCCACATCCCAGGGAGTGATCCTTCAGGTAACCAGATGAAAACAGTTAATTCCAAGCCTACACAGCAACCTACTTTCTCATAATGGGAAGTAAACACCGTGTCACATTCAGAACACATTTAGAAAAGCCTGCTGAATGCAACTCCCCATTAATGTCAAGGACAAAAGCACAGTGCTAATTGCCCCTATTCCTACCCAAGCGCCCTCCCCTGGACACCTCTCCAATGTCTCCAAGAAGCAAGCCACACACTGGCTAACGTTTTTAAATGCAACCCTGTGAAACTCAAACCTGATTTAGAACTTGAATTTGGCCTATGAATATTAAAAGAAAATTAAATTGCTTAGAGTCACATTGTTGAGAAGCTCCTCCTGGATGTTGTTCATACCACAGATTCTCAGAATCATACATGCAATATGGTGCCAAGTTCCCAAGTACCCTCCCAGAAAGCCCTGCATTTAAACCATTCAGGATGGGTCGGGGGCAGTTCCGTCTTGAAGGTTCTGTTGGAAAAGAGTCTATAGGGGATCTAACTCCTCCCTCAACCCAATCTGAACCCTTCCCCATCAAATGTAATCCCGTTATCCATGTCCACTCCACCTCTACGTGGACATCAATGCCGCCTCTGTCCAACTCACCTTCATAACCCAAGATCCTGTTCTTAAGGAAGAGACGTCTCTTCCCTGAGTTGAATAATTCCAGCGTTTCCAGATAGTTTTGCTGCCAACACCCCCACCCCGTACCCACCACTCACCACACATGCTCTGGGGACCCTGTCATCTAGTCTGACACTAATGGCACCGTGGAGGTGACCGTCTTCCTAATTATAAAACCTGACATCTAACCCAATGAGTAATCTGACACAGGGTGAGCTCCAGCAGTTCAATTTTCATCTTTAAATCCACTTAGCAAATATTTATTCAGCCTGCTAAGTAGAAAAAAACATGCTCCGAGTCAGGCGGGGGAAGATAAGGTTCCTATCTTCAAGGACCATAAATCTGGAGCCTGTGACTAGCGAAATAAAAGAAGATGGTGATGCTTCTCGGGCCAGCGCAAGGGCAGGCTGTTACTTGTTCATTGACAAAGGATCATTCCTGCAAGTTCAATCAACAGTGTGGGGTACAAACATTAGGGAGCATGAGCGTGGGATTTGGGCTTGGGAAGAGTTAGATTTCTGTCCCAGCCTGCTCTTAACGGGACACATGTTACAGTTACTGCTTTCTTTGAACTTCCAAGAGGCTGCAAAGATAAGCGTAGAAGCATTTTAGGCCTGAATATTCTAAGCAGAGAGATAATAGGGGCAGTAAACAAACTCTCAAAATTCTCCAGCGTCATTTCTTAGGTGGGAAGATAAACAAGGACGGTAGACAGCAGTTATCTCTTTGACCAAATCCTTTAGGACTGAAGCTCAAAGGCCTGGCAGTGAGATGTGGGATTAAAAGAATACTGGATGCAACTTCTACTACCAAAACAGGGTGGCTTTGGGATGTCACCAAAGGGCATAATTTCTGGAGTTTAAGGGAGACCGGGCAAGTGGGTCAAAGCCAACAGAGGTAGAATTAGCCCCTCTCTCTAGACATGGTGGGCTGGCAGCAAATGGCTTGGAAGAGGAGGCACATGGTCTCTGAATACGGATCTGAACACCCCCTTGTCCAGACAGCAACTTCCAGGCAAGAAATCTGGACCAAAGCGTGCCCTGGGCCTGAGAGGGTTGTGTGTGTGGTTCAGGGCTAAGTAGGAACTTCCGTACCTTTTCCACACCTTCCATACCTAAGTAGGAACTTCTATACCATACATTTTAACTGCTGTTTTCTGACAGTTTTGCCTAAATTGGATAATAATCATTAATTTAAGATCTATGCATCAGATTGATGTTTTTCACCATATTATGTTCGATCTCACTTCTAAAAATACTATTTAACCCCAAGATTACCTAATAGGTAGACATCCTTATCTCTTGACAGCAAAATCTACACATTCTTACCTTAAACTTGCCATTCTTTTCATGTAGTTTACATGTGATTTGCTGAGATTTTACTTAGAATATTTTCACATCTTTGTTTCTAAGGAAATTTTTATTACTTTAATTTTTTCCTTCTTTTTTGAATTTCAACAATGGAGGTTTGTCAGACTACTTTAACTAGATATGATGCTTAACCTTTTGCATTTTCCTGCACTCTGGAACAAATAGCGTAGAGCAGACCGCTCAGTTTCCAGTTCATTGCTGGGGTTTGAGGAAAAATAATCCTTCCCAGTAAAATTGACACGGGGGCCTTTGGGGAGGATCATCTCTCCTCCTTCATTTTGGTTTTTGTTTTCTTCATTTAACTTACTTTTCTCCCCTTAAAATAATCAGTTTGTGGATTTATTTCTGAAATAAATAATAAATAAATAAATTTTATTTCTGAATACTATCTTTTATATCCTTCTTTTATTTTCTCATCTTTTTCTTACTCTCATGAACATGCTTAATTTATTTTTATTCATTGTTTAATAAATCCACCCACCTGTAAATTCTGAGGTCCTGTATACTGATACTTTCGTTCTCTACTAGTTTATGAAGTTTATGAAGTTTTTTTTTTTTAATTTTCTCTTTTATTTCACAAAGATTGAGTTCTAGGGGACTTGGAGGCTTTTTTTGTTGGGGGTTTGTTTGGTTTTCTTTAAGATCTCCAAGGGATGGACTATGTTTGTTTAAATTTTCATTAGGCCATAGTGGCCTTTATAATTTCTTTTCATTTTTAGGAATTTTTTAAAATGTAATAACCTATTATTGGATCAGGCTTGTGTAACCATTCCATGAGAGCTGCTTTGTACAATATAAAGCCAGATACATATATATCGTATTTATTCACTTCTATCCATTTTCTGATACTCATACCTTTTTTCTCTTAGTTTTTAAGAGTAAAGAGTAAAGTAATTCTCACCTATTTTTTTGGTCCATTTCTCTTGTTTCTGGGTTGTTGATGCTTCCGTTGAATTGCTCCCTGATTGATTTGTCACCTAAATGTTTGATAATTTCTTTATTACGCATTTTAACTTTTAATGATGAACATGTCTCCCATTTAATGTTTTTTGTTCTGCGTTCAAATTTACCTTAAATTAGTTTTGCTCTCCCTCTGTGGTTGCCTAGGAAATATAGCTCATTCTTTTTTTCTTTTCTTTTTTTCAAGTTTTACACATGTGTCTGTCCTTTTGTTTCCCTTAAAACCACCTTAGACTCAGGTTGTGTTTTGAACACATTCTTAGAGTCTTCATTCTTGAGTCTTGTCTTAAAACAATTAATGTTCAGATACTGCTTTTCTGTTTCAATGAGAATGGTTAGACTAACTTCCGTCATATTTTATACCTTCCGTATTTATGTGTCTGATTCCATAATTCTGTCTTTTCTGCTTTTATTTTTTCCAGTGCTGAGGCACATTTTTGGAAGGTAGAAAAGCCTCACGTACTCTCATGACCTACTTCCAGAATCCTTATTTTTGATTCTTTCTTAGGTATAATGAGAAATTTAGTGTTTTACTTCTTCCTTACCCTCGGTGGGGCTAATCTTTGTATAAGGGAGAATCTCAGATCCTGATTATGGCTCCTTTATAATCTTATGACTAAATTGTCATTTGAAACAGTAAATAGGTTCCCTTTCAAAAATGACGTTTTAATGTGCACATTTAATTTGGCCATTTCCAACAATTCCTTGGATGTAATTCTCTGGGTTCAGCTCAGGCGATTGCTTACCGCTGTCTCTGACACTCTGACTTTTGTGCTTAAGTTTTTGCCTTTGATTTATCTCACTTGTCCCTGGAATAAATTTACATGAATTTTCCGAACTGGTACATGGATGGTATATTTTCAGAGACCTCGTATGTCCAAGCAAGACTTACTGTTGCCTTAAAATCTGAAAGCCATCTGGCTGCACACAGAATTCATGAGTAACCACCTATTTTCTTCAGCAAAGAGGGGGGAAAAAAAAACTTAAGACTTCAGAATTGGACTTTACAGTTGAAAACGAGAAGTCTGGCAAGGGAGGATAGTTCTTATTAAAATAAAAGATATTTCAAACTTAAGCCACTGTTCAAGGATTAGTAAAATGAGGCAATGGTAAACCCACCATCTAGATTTTACCTAATAAAACACGTTTTCATCTACACCTCAGATCTCTTTTCTTTCTTGAAGAAAATAAAATCATAAGAGTGAGCTACGTTCCAGATCTGATTTTTAATGAGAATATTTTACTTTAGGCTTAACATTTTAAAAGTCTCAGTTATGTATAAAAATATGTGTCTCATTCCTTCTGGAACATAGATGGATCTTTCCCTATTGATTTATTTTTCTTAGATCAGAAAAGTACTGATTTTTCTTTCTAGTTTAAGATGCCATTAATTGTAACATACACCATTGACTTAATCATATATGTATATATTAATCATATATATATTAATGCATATGTATATATATACTTGTGTGTCTCTAACTACGTACATTTTCTTTTTGACACAGAGTCTCACTGTGTCACCCTCAGTAGAGTGCTGTGGCATCACAGCTCACAGCAACCTCAAACTCTTGGGCTTAAGCAAATCTGTTGCCTCAGCCTCCCGAGGAGTTGGGACTACAGGCTCCCACCACAACACCCAGCTATTTTTTTGTTGCAGTTGTCATTGTTGTTTAGCAGGCCCAGGTGGGTTCGAACCCCCCTCGGTGTATGTTTCTGGAACCCTAACCACTGAGCTATGGGCATCGCTGAGCCTCTAAATATGTATTATATCTATACATAGATACTATGTATATTTATGTTTATATATACACTGTATGTATATAAATAAAATATGTCAAATGTATATTTTATGTATATATGTGCACTATATTTATAGTGCACACACACACAATACCCATCAATGAGAAGATAACGTCCTGCTCTAATAACTATTAAAAAGTCTGCATGAGGGATAAGAAACTCTGTTAGCACCGTGGAGATTGGTCTTACATTATTGATTTGGTTTTTTCCTTCCTTCCTAGTTTCTTTCTTGGGAATATGAGTTTGCTACAGATGAGATTACCAGTTTTTTTTTTTTTTAATTTGATCATTTTTACTTAATTGTTGTTTTCTTCTCTTTTTCTATAAACGATCTGTAGAGTTTGGCACTATCACTGTGTTTTCCTCCACGTTACCAAGTCTGGGCTTTTACCGCCTGGAATACGCGTCATCACTCGCCCGGTGCTTGTGTCTGTTTTCTCACGTGAAGTTCTTCTTTGTCCACTCTCTTGACACCCCGTGGCCACATCCTTTTCTCTCTTCATGTTTTGTCTCTTCTTTCATAAAATCCATGCTTCCTTGGTGTTTTCAGAGAACCCAGAGTCTCATAGAGTGTAGTTTCACCGATGATGATGATTCTGGTAGTGGCCCTTCTTTGTTCCAGGGGCGTTGTGTGCATTAATTCATGTGATCATCAGATTACGTGGAGCTGGCACGCACTCCACTTGGATGGAGAGGAATCTGACTTATAAGCTTGGGGCATAAAAGACAGAGAAGCTGAGATTTAGCCCAGAGATTTGTCTGCACATAATTACAAAATTATACTCTGTGTGCCACGGTGTGAAAAGTAAGCATTGACTTTCTACATCTGCGGATTCTGCATCTATGAATTCAACCGATCAAAGGTCAAAAACATCTGAATAAACAAAACAAAAATTAACAGCAATTGGCTCGGCACCTGTGGCTCAACAGGCTAAGGCACCAGCCACATACACCTGAGCTGGCGGGTTCGAATCCAGCCCGGGCCTGCCAAACAACAATGACGGCTGCAACCAAAAAAAAAATGGCCAGACGTTGGGGTGGGCGCCTGTAGTCCCAGCTACTTGGGAGGCAGAGGCAGGAGACTCACTTGAGTCCAGGAATTACAGGTTGCTGTGAGCTTTGATGCCACGGCACTCTACCCAGGGTGACAGCTTGAGACTCTATCTCAAAAAAAAAAAAATTAACAGCAATTAAAAATACAAATAAAAATTGTACATATATACCATGGAATATTACACAGCCTTAAAGAAAGATGGAGACTTTACCTCTTTCATGTTTACATGGATGGAGCTGGAACATATTCTTCTCATCAGAGTGTCTCAGGAATGTAAGAAAAAGTATCCAATGTACTCAGCCCTACTATGAAGCTAATTTATAGCTGTCGTATGAAGGGTATAACCCAGCTATAACACAAGAATATGGGGAAAGGGGC